>NW_019091642.1:378903-398416 GCF_001949145.1 Acanthaster planci
TATTTCTGAAAGTATCAGAGAAAACAGACCCCTCCAGTGCAATTAAGGCTCTTCTTCTCTGAAGCTTACACATTATTTAAACCAAGGAAAATATATGAGTATAGTCAATCATCTAACGTACATTTTAGAAGTGTCACTACACACTGTAAATGAGGAACGATCTTCAGCTGTACAGTCTTCATCACAGCAACAGTTGACATCACAGGCATTCACTGTCAAGTCACAGATGCAACTTCCAATGTCTTATTGAAAGAAATACAGAATATTACAAAAAAGTACTTTTAAAAAATGAAAGCCTTCATGAAGTTGGTCACTGGTATAGAGATGCATTTCGTCCAATTACAACATGGATTTTACTTGACGTATTTGACGGCAAGAGAGAAAAAGAAAAGTAGGAGTCCCACTGTAATTGGTCAAGCTGCCTCAATGCTGACAGCAACGGCTTATCATCTGAGTGAGTACATGTAGGCCTACCCCTGTTGATCTGCCATAGTGTGGATATGCTACCACTGGCCCCACACTAGGTCCAATCTGCTGAACAACCACCATATCTTTGGCCCTATTAAACCCAAACTAGACAAAAGAGAGGACATGCTTATCCTTTGCGAAAAAGGTTCGTTCCTGTGAGCCCCGATTTCTCATGTTGTTTCACTCACCCAAGCAGTTTGTTTATTTGCTCGAAATACAATGCCCTGACTGTTCCTGTTCATGAAATACTGAGAGCTGTTTTGTGCGCACGACACACAGAACAGCACTAAATCAGTACATGTACATGTACATGTACGCATGTACGTACAAGTTTTCTGTGATACAATTAAGGCCTGTGTAAGGTTCTGTGGCTCTACTATCATCAATCATGTCCAAATATTAAAAGAGACAATTCGTAGAGTGCTTGGACAACAAATCTCCCCATGACACATACAATAGGCCTAACATGCCAAACAAGTAGCATTGTGTGATGAGCTTGACACTGGACTTGTCCAAGTAACTTCAAGTGCCTTTTTTAACATTTTGACATGGTCTAGCAATGGTAGAGTCTAAGTAGGCCTACCCTTCATAGGTTTTTTCTTCCATTAACTCTTTTCTCTCAAAATACATGTAGTTCGTACATTGTTGCACTCTAAATCCAAATCCAAGAATTCACCTCCAAAACAGTCTTTAAACTGACTGATGCACCCATCTTAGGATTCAGTGGGAATTATGAATTCCAATGATGGTTTTGCGGTTTATTCACATAAGGAAAGATAAGAGAAATTCCCTGTTTAATTGTTCTTGTCGGCCAAGCTCAGAGCGCAATCTTCCTCATCTTGCGATTCAAACTGTATGCTCATATACCGGTACATGTACCTGGAGACAACACGCCGGCCAAGCTAGCAGACATTTACAACAAGCATTTGGTGTCTGCACACGCATGCTGACGACTGTTCCTGAACAGCGCAATGTCCAGAGTACAACTGGACGTAGTCAAACCTACTGAATGACAAGAGCGTTTTCGATTTAACCCCTTGACGACGGGAATTTCTTCCCGAAAGCCGACTCCAAGAATTCCAGCCTCGCTTGGCCACGAAGGCCACCTGCCAAACCGCAAATTCTCGGTTTGTGACCCTGCGTGCTCTGCACACTTTGAATTACGCGGTGAAAAGGCTGATTGTTCGGTGGCATGCGGCTCTACTTACATGTACCCNCGGGCCGAGAATAATAGCTGAAAAGCGGGCTGAAGATCTCAATTATTACGGCGTGTCTAGCCGCCTCCCAATGCGAAGGGGTTAAATGGGAAATTTCTCTTGACCACGTCAAAATGATAAAGAAGGCGATTCACAGAGTCTAATTTAGTCTCGGAATAAGACTGGACATGCGTGCTGGATATTTCCAGCCATAGTCATCATTGTTCGTCGTCCCTGCTTGTCATCTCTGATCATGCACTCATCCTCATGCTCAATGTCCCCTGGACCTGTACTAGCCATTTACTCTGATACAGACATGAGCATGATGAGGCATACAGTAATTAAGGGAATCAAATTAGCGTAGTGGTTCTTTCCACGCCTTCCACCTCTGTGGTCTGGGTTCGATTCCTGGCTCGGTTCACATGTGGATTGGGTTTTCAGTCCCTACTTGATTCCGTGGGTTTTACCAAGTCAGAGTAACTTGGCACGCGTGTGCCAATATGGTATGCTTTTTGTGAATGGTCCACTAGAGGCTAGCGCACTGTGATGTCATCTCCAGGATATTAACACACAATGCAAATCGGTCGTGCTATTTAGTGTCAACAAGCGTCAAAACATACAACTATCGTCAGCAATGTGTCAACAACTTGAAAATACCATCTAAATATTTAAAAGTGGTTTTAAAAGCGGCCAGTCGGGCTGCACGAGTACATGTAGGTCCAAACTTGTCGCTCAAATTCCCATAAATTTCCATTTTTGATAACGTGATACATTGAATATGATATTTAGGAGCCTTTCTAATATTGTAAATATAAAATATTTGTATAAAAATGCTTGAATATTTTTTTATGCTTTGTTGACACTCATTGAAGCTTGTTGATGCTAAATAGCATGACCCGTTCAAATTGCTATTTGAAAAAGATGGCGACATTGCACTCCACGACAAGACCGCTCCCAATTTAAAGGGGAAACTTCTCTTTTCTTTCCAAATGTGAGTAAACCTTACATGTATCATCTTTAATGGAATGTCCAATTCTCACTTGATCTTAAGATGGGTGTATTAGACAGTTTAAGGACCATTTTGGGAGGTGAATTTGGAGAATTTTTATTCAGGGTACAAGCTGTTTTGAGTGAAATAAATTAATGGAAGCAAAAGCCTATAGAAGGTACTTGTTTGTCGTTTTCCTAGGTCAGGATTCATTATGTTCCTGATTGGTTGAAGTGAAAACTGACCTCAGTTCGACCTCTGTCAAAACTCATGGAGCCAAAAAATCGATAAAAATTATTGAGGGGTAGGTCTAACTCACTACGCTTACAATTATTCACTTAAATTCTGATACATGTATATGGGCAAACTAATTTTTGAAGAAGTTTATGCCATGATTTGACTGAAAACTTTTTAAAATCCGGAACTAGGAAAATGATGTACTTGAGGGAAAGTCATTTCTTTAATAGATGATTGATATCCTATAGGCATTCGTATCAAACTCTGAAAATTTGTAGCTAAGCCTATAAAAGTTTTGTCAAAAAGGAAAGTTTCCACGTTATTCACAGTAACAGTATTCCTGCTTTCATGTTCTAGTTGGATGTCACTCAATTTGATTTCAATAGGTCAATCATGTCAGTCGCCATGATTGACTGCCGCCACAGTCAATCATGGTGGAGGAGACTCTTGCCTTATTTCCCCAAGAGTTTTATGCAAGATACATGTAGCTTACATACCTTTGTTTTGAGTACCAAGAAAGAAAAGGGCCCAAACCATGCCGTTTTCAAAAAAAGTACAAATATTTCCTGATCAGTGTCTGAGAGTCACGCGGTACCCATGTGTACTTTCGGAGATGAGCCCCGACCAAACGGTTGACTACAGCTGCGATCGATACAATAGACATGGAAATTTCCATACATGTGTGTGCAATTCTTAGCCGTGCTGGTTGAAATGGCAGTTGGCTGCGGCACACTGGGGGCCACACTGACAAAGCACAGGGCTCCTCGTTATTTACACGCAAATTGAAGTAAAACAAGCAACAGCCATTGGGTAACAGTGTGCGTGAGCGTGCTGTTGCACAGTGAACACTTCCTGTTGAGCGGCTATGTGAACCGTATGACTCTCAGACACTGATCAGGAAATATTTGCGCCCTTTTTTGAAAACGGCATGGTTTTGACCCTTTTCTTTCTTGGTACTCCTAACAAAGGTAGGTAAGGCCTTGAGAATGAAAATTTTCAGTTTGCGTCTACCACCCGCATGGTCCAAAACACCCCATGAAAAAAGTTCATTATTTTAAAAAATTCATTATTTTCAGAAAAATGCAGGAATAAAAAATCCATTTCAAATCCTAAATCATACAGCAGTAAAAGGGTCCAAAATGTGTATATCTACGCATACATGTACCTACATGTACCTACTATGAACGATCAAATTCTGTAAGACTGTAATATGCATACACATAAAGCACTGCCCTGGCCCGGCCGGGGAAGTATCCACCGAGCACGGACATTACTGTACATGTATATCTGTACATTTAAATGACGTACAAGCAATCCCATTAGCATTGTGAGGCCGTGCAGCTTCCATCCCGTTGCACATTGACTTGCCTTGGCAGGTCGGCCCGGAGTATACAGAACGCTGTATCCGATCAAAACTTGTTCTCTTTGACAACTTGATGAGACCTCATTCGCCTTATACATGTATGGAACGTGGGGTTGTGGCTACTTGCGGCTGGCATGCCAATTATTGAACTGAATATGCATTAAGCTCAGTTGAATGTAAGAAGAATTTAGCAGTGTCATGTAGGCCTACCAGGGAATGCAGTATATTGCATGTTGCTGTTGATCTTTTGTGAATTCTCACTACGTACGTTACATATTCATCGCACTTGCCCACTTCGCACTCTGCACACCGTCATATACGAAAAATAATGAATAATGAATCATGAAAAAAACCTAATGTTTTTCCAAAATGTTCCGAACGCAAATCTTTCATTCTCATGGCCTAAGCTATCTTACATAATACTCTTGGAAGTTGGAAGAAATGAAGCAGCATTTTTATGGGTAAATAAATCAAATGGAATTGCTGTTCATGCCCTGTTAAATGTCATGCATTGTCTATGAAGAAAAAGACTCTTTCTCTGTGGGGTTCATGGGAAAGGAGCAGACGTCGGACCCCACAGTTCTGGGGGTAGCTAGAAGGTTGATCATGTGGGGTGGCAGGGTATTCTGCAATTGAGCTTCTAAAACTGTAACTGCTTGTCATTTCGTTGTGCCCGAGTCTTCAAATATATGAAGTTTTCTATCTCTTGGAAGAAGAAGGAGATAATGACATCACTCAACCAAACCTGTGTTCGGCGGAATAACAGTTGCTCCTTCACCAGTCTGTGGCGGCAAACTGGTCGTGCTGGTTGTCATGGTTGTCGCAGTGTCGACTGGGCTAGCACGACTAGGGGCTTCTGTTTCAATCACGACTTCTGGAGACGTTAAACCATCTGCATTGGTCCCAGAGGGGTCAGTAATATCCATGGTCACATTCAAAGTTGAATCTGTTGTTACCTGAGAAAGTGAAAGAGGAAGAAACAGCGTCACTTTCACAAAAAGAACGAAAATTCTTAAAGCACAGTGCGTCGCCATCTTGCATTGTTTACATCGCAGAGCATGCCGGGTAGTGGCATATTTTTTTATTTTACCAAGCGTCCAGTGAAGTAAATTTTCACATTAAACTATCAATGCATTGTCAGTAACAAAAACAAAATTCAAAACTTATGTCATGACACTTTTGTATCATACTTAATTTTTGTAATGCATCTCTTATTATAAAAACCAATCACATAGATCTTAAAATAAATCCGACAGGTTGACGACATGAAGATAAGACCTCGTTTTTGATTGGCTTATTTTCAATTATTGTAAAATCGCGGTTGTCTTGTGTGAACGGGGCCTATCGCATAAAGCGCGTTGTGTGTCTCTTTTGTGCGCAGAAAAACGAGTGGTTGATTATGGTTATTACGTTCTGGTTGAATCCTGAGAGAGGTACACGACCTTTGTTTTCTCTTCTAACGGTCCTCTTCTGTTTCGATTTCCTTGCTTTATTTTTTCTCATAGTGCACGTGGTGAACCAAAGATGCAGGCAGGCATAATTTATACTTTTAATCATCTCTGCAACTTCAACATCCGCGCCATTATGGCGCTTGATTTGATTTAGGCCTCCTCTTCATGGTGGGCTTACAGTTAGAACATGACTTCCTCCATGGTAATAGTACTAGCTTAATAGAATTTGCTTGACTAATCTTAGTCAAGCAAATTATCTGCAAGTGTAACATACTGGAAGTACAAGCAGAAAGCTTCTTGTTGCTGCAACGCAAAATGTTAGACTCACTTTCGCCTTAGGTTAGAGAGTGTCACCGGCCTCGAAAAGTGCGGTAACTTCTGAATGACGATTGTACTGTTGTGGAGTTCAACTGTTAACGCTCTCATTGTTTGCCGGTAATTGGGGCCTACTCGCAAATTGTACTGTAGTGTGGAGTTGACTTATGCAGGTGGCATGGATGGAGCTCCACTTGTGCGGCCATCGCTTATTTTTCCTTGCACTGTTTTTAAAGCCATCAGAAAATGGTGACAGCTTTAATGACAAATGATGACAGCTTTATGACATGTTGGCCCATGTCATAAATTTCAAATTTAACAGTGAAAATATTGCTTCACGTTGGCCTACATGTACTTATAAAGCGTAATTTGGAAAGAGTTCTATATCCGGGCATCACTTGCTGACTTGAAGCTTGACACCTTGTGCATGCAAACCCTATCATGCATATACATGCTACATGAGACTGGTCTGAAAAATATTTTCATTGCTAAATTTAATTTTTGGTACACGACATGTGATCACTTTCTGATGGCTAATGAACCACTGCAGGAGAAAATTAGTGATGTCAGTTTATGTGGAGGGGTTTTTACCTATAAAGAATTTTTCAGACCAGTCTCATACGGTTTGTGCTCAAGGTGTCAAGTGATGTCCTTGTTGAGAACTTTTCCCTTCACATGTGCATTTAGCATAGTCATTGTCTGGTTCTCTTGCTTTTGTACATGTACTGATGTACTTGTAGCTTGAACATGTTGAATTTCCTAGGCCTTGCAAAGCAATGAGCTATGAACCTGGACATCAAATTTATTCTCATACTATCCTGTACAGAAACCTTCCAAAAGCGGTTCGGAAAATTCTGTGTTTTCTATTTAGCCTAAACCATGTTAACATTAACAGTAAAAGCTTCACTATTTTCCATGCTAAATTTGGCTTCATAGGACATCTTGTCACTATTTTACGGCCAATACATCAGTGCATGGAAACATTTGTTGTGTCGTCTTATGGAATTCGTCTCCGGATGGTTTGTCAAATCATAATTCGATGGTCAAATACACAGTTCAATCCAAGTTGTAATACACGTAATAGCTTTTGTACTGAAAGATGGTACTTTAGCACTCCCATGGTAAGTTATCTACTTGTACACCATAGTAGGCCAACTAAATGTTTACAAGGTTGATTTCTTTTGTTGATCTTCAGGTCAGTGACTGAACATCAGGTGGTCCTGCTCTGTTAGAAGTACAGGTGTACATGTCAGTTAGAACCCTGACATGGCCATACCCACAGTTCCTAACTTCCAACCTTGGGGAGCACTGCCAATATCACAGGTGCACTGTCAGGTGTATGGCACCAAGCGTAAGGCTACTTTCACCGAGTGTGGGACCACTAGTGAACAGGTAAAGCATGCCTGACAAAACTGTTTGCCATTGATGACAATATACCAGAGCAGTAGACTGTACATGTAGTCTTTGTGATGATTGGGACTGGATGTTTACCATTCATTACAGCTCTGAAATTTTGAAGGTTTCGATGTAGAGGTTTTTGCTCAATAAGGAGCCAGATCAGATTCTCCCCAAATTTCCTGAAGATACATTGAAGTGCTCTGTATTCAGGTATTTCACTGAGCCAAGTGTGCGTTTTGAGTGACATTCATTACAGAGACTTCCTCAACCATGGAAGCACCAGGAAGTGAAGCTATATGTATGTATGTGATTTCAGTTTGAACAGACTAGAGTGGTGCAAGACCAACTCGTTGAAAAGGTACATGTGTGCCACACAGCAGTCTAGTGGTATGCCTGATAAATACATGTACATAAACTCAGTAGGATGTTGGACCTCTTAAGAACATGAACTGTTTGACGAAGAATTTTATACACTACTTTATTAACCACTTTCTGCCGGGGATTTCGACGCATGGCTGGGGTCTGGACAAAGGGAACTGGGCCTTGTAACAAAAGACTGTACTCGTAACAAAAGACCAGGCTGCTGGGATTTACCATTATTTTTTCACTCTCGATAGTGGAGATAATCCAGCCTTGTTTCGAAACAGTATACCACGGTTGGGGACATTCAGCCCGCGCGAAATACTACCGGGGACAAAAGCACTCCACCACTGCAGCAATGAGCTACACAGTACCGCTGCATGCTAATCTGGCCGCTATTAAAAAGAGGTCAGCAGCGCACTGTGCCAGTTTCGTGAACAGAAGAAAATTACGTAACACCACAAAATCTGGGCTCTTTTTACAAGGCAGCAGACCTGGCTGAAATACTCCAGCATCAATAGATGTTGCCTGTCAGATTAAAGTAGGAACCAGATAATCCTTCGTGTGGGTGTAAGTGTCCAGTAAATGAAGATATGTTTTAAAGAATTTTGAAAGCAGAAAAAGTTATAGGTATCCCATCCCAGCATCATCAACATTGATAAATGCCACCAGCACGAAGTGGTTAAGGTGAATAGCTAAGTAACGAAGTAACTCATTTGATTTTTCTTCTCCCCATCCCAAAGATCACAACTGTAAAAAAACACTGTCTGCACCCATCCACCCATTTGCTGCACCCAGTAGGCCATTCCCAGCCATCACCATGGCAACGGGATGAGGCATCGGCAGCTTCCAGCCAACCAGACTGCCTTTCAGCAAACTCCTCCCAGGAACTTTTTCAGACAGCATTTCCACAGCCTGCTGCAGTACAACCTGAAGGGGCAGATATTGTGCAATCGCCAAATGCATTGCCACCAACTCAGAATTTTCACAATTCTGATATGCATTCCCAAACTCCGTGTGACATGGACACTGCCATGACAACCAGCGGTATGAGTGCTAACAGCCAATCAGAAACAAGCTACACAGATACCTGGAAACAGCAGACGAGTAGCCAATGTTTGTGTGAGCAACCCAACCAAAACAGGTTAAACATGCTGGAGGTAAACTACACTTTAATTCCCTTGGCATCCTAGGAAGGGACCTTCCTAAGCTCTTTAACATTCACAACTCCCTACATGTCATCCAGATTATACATTCTTTACTCTTTAACTTTCAGTGGCATCAAATCACGCATAAAAGGCAATAATGCAATGACTTTGCATTCTTAAAATTCTACAATTTTCTCACAAACTTAGTAAATTTTGAAGGATCTCGGAAGACCGATGTTAATTTTCAACCATGACTCTATGCCTGTGTCGGCACTGATTTTGAAATAGTTTCACAACACAGTGGTGTGTTGTTTAGCACGTCACATTAGAGTTGCCTGCAAAATCAACTTTTTTGCCATGCCTGAATTACGTGGTCACAGCTGGACAGAATACATGCCTTTGGAGACCACAGCATCAGGCATGTCACCAACAAGTTATTTCCTAAATACAGCCAAAATTTGATGCAGCCCTCGCAACAAATGCATCATGTAATTTGCTCTGATACTAGATAATAAGCCATGACCACATTTTATCATACCCAGACTTGCCCTAAATTCCAAAGCCCAGACAACTTTTTTTTTAAATATGGGTTTCTTCCAAACAATATTTCAGCAGCCACTTAAAAAAATTGTGAGTCTGAAAATATGCCTAGCACTGCTGCGGTAACATGTGTTTCAGATTTAATCAATCAGAAGGTACCAGCGTAGTACTGTGTGGTGAATCGGGCAAATGGAATGATGGGATTTACTGCAAACTACCAACTGAACAACATGGCAGTTGAAACTCAATTATATTGCATTAACCCTAACACTCCCAAATCCTCCAATTCTAATACGATTTTACACACACCCTAGGGGGTTAGGGTTAAGGGAAAACTGTTGCTCATTCTTCATTCTGTATTCCAATTATGATTGTTTTGATGTACATGTATATGGTTGTACTCAGTGGAAAAAGGACAACATAAGTTGCTTTGGTAGATTAAGATAAGTTACACCTTTTTTTTGAGATTTTGACCATTGTATTTCTCTGACTGTGGAGTTGATATAGTTGGTTGTTAATTTAACTTACTTCTGGCATAGCAGGAAGTGGAATTTGAAAGCAACGATTATTGGGATGTCCCCTACGACCACCACCTTCTAAAAATGGCCAATGAGATAGAGCAAGCACGTATTGCCATGGAAACAGAAGAAGCTCCATGCTGCCACCAGCCTGGTCTACCGACAACGGAGCCCACATTGATACCAGCCTCAGTTCCGTAAGTAAGGATTGGGACCTTGTCATAAGCAAATTTCCTTGTCATAAGCAGAATCTTGTATTAGCAGTGCTCTTATTAATATGGTTCAACTGTACTTCCTGAAGTTGTGTGTTCACAGCAGATATAACATAGACTTGCTGGTAGAGCTGTAAAGCACAGCCTGGGCCCACCAGCTTTTATGCATTTCTTTTCTTCTTCATTTGACAAGCTTTTCTCTCAATGTTGTAATTAATAAGTAAGTAAACATTGACCTTTGACCCTTAACCGTGAATGACAATTAAATTTTGCTGTATTCATTTATTGCTGGAAATAGCTGTTTTCCCGTGGAAGTTGCTTGCTAATACATGTAGCTCCAATCATGTCTATTGACTTGTCTCTTATTACCTCTCGTAGTCAAATGATTTGGACATAGTCTGTCAGAAGAGAGCTTTCCTCTGTCTGGGACCTTGTTGATCAATTGCACTCGTTACCCATATCATTCTGTGCAGGTTGGAGATTCACAGTACAGGGAGCCACGTCAGGTGCTACTGTAAGCCTTGTTGGGAGGGACTTCTGGAGCCAGTCAGCTATATATGATGTTTTTTTTAATGTAGGTTTAGTCATTATGAGTATGTAGTGTGAGATCCCACGTGAGTGGTTATTGGAGAGGAACGGATGTGACTATCATCTGATTGCCAAAATGGGCATCTGCCCCAATTAACATTCCAAGCCAGAAATACAGGGAGAAATAAGTACCAGTCAAGTCTGCTTTGTTAAAGTCTGATACAAATGTAGTAGAACTGCAGTTTGCCCAAGAACCCATTCAGATTTGGACATTATTAGAAAAAGATAAAATCTGGCCAGAAAATTCCAAGTCTGTGTATATTCCAATGAAAATCAAAGAGACAAAAATCCTCTTAGATATTCCCTTTATCAGAGCAATGAAAGAAGCGCCCTGTTGGCATTGAAGTCAGTAAAGGCAGTGTCCCATTTTTCCTGGCTATGGGTTGAGATTACACACGACTATGGATAATGGCTGCCACCACTCCTAGACTCCTGTGTACTTTTAAATCACAGCCAAGTAATTCAGGCACTGCTTTTTATTCCATGGAGGACACAGTGGAAGAAACATGAACAGAGTGAGCGTTTAAACATTATCCTGGCTGTTTTACTGAGATGACATCGCCACTGTGTTTAGTCTGAACATCATCGTTAGATTTACCATAACTTTTAACCCAAATTAAAATTTTTTAATTAACAGTGATGTTGCCGTCATTTTTTCCATCCTCCGTGCATTTGATTGTTTTTGCCAGGAGCCGTTTAAATCCTCCATAATCCTGGCACATACTTTCTGTCTTAACTTTCCACTTACATCAAGCCCTGCTGTATGTAACATTGACGCTGGGCTCTAGCTTCCTGCAACACACAAAGAATCCTTGAAAACATCCCAGTGGCTTTTGAAGGAGCTGACAGTGGGGGAGTGTATATCCAAAAATATACAGCTCCCCTAAACACAACTATTTCATGAATCATGGGTCTTTCCGGGAAGAACTGCATGTTTGAATTATCTGAAATAAGTATTAAGCTAAATATACTTGAAGCATCTTGAATAGAGCCTGAAAGTAAAAGGTCACACAGCGAGCTCCCGGAACCCTTGCGTGATCTGCCTATGGGGATTTTACATGGGGCTGTCCTATCATGTGCGATAACTTTGGGAATAATGATTCCCAAGTCAAACAAACCCATGAAACACTCATGTTGGAATTTTACCCTTGTTTTTCTCAAGTAATATTGAGGAAAAGTCACCTGGATATGGGTAAAAAACGAATTTCCTTAACGACCTTTCACTTCTGGTGATATCGTACTTAAGTCTACTTGTTCATGTGCATTTGTTTTCGCTGCCCGTGCTTACGTGAAAACAAGATTGTAAAACGTTGCAAAGATTTACATACCTGCAGTCGATGGGTTCCAGATTCCGTTGAGTTGACATGACACAGTTCTTGTCAGCAAAGGTTAGATAAAATATAAGAATCTTTCGTAAAAGTAGATTTCTACTTTAACCTTATTACCGTATGAATTTAGCAAAGTCAGTGAAATAGTTTGATCTGTTTTTATTTCGGCTTTTACCGTCAGACTAACATAAAATGTGAAACTGTAAATGTTCAACTGTGTACAAGGCTGCCCCATGGCTCTTTTAGGTTTCTGGAAGTGATGGGTCAATTTTTGGCAGGCTATTTCTCTTTTACATGTAGGTCAGGTAATTGTTCAGCTCCTGTAAAATGATATACTAGCAAATATTTTACAAAGCCCTTTTTCCCGAGGTGGAATTTTTTTAGAAGTAACAGAGCAAAAAAGTATTAATTCTAAAAAATAGTGCAGGTTTTTTCCTATCCAAGGGCTCCGGGGGCGCGCTATCAGGGGTCAACTTTCGGGTTCTATATAACACTGACAGTGCTGTATGTGTGGATGGCAGTCATGCTGGTTCAATGTGGTGCATATGAATTTTAATCTTTTTTGCCGGTTAAAAAGTGCCTTAGTTTTGTAAATCTGTGGTTTGTCATGGTATGTGTACTGGTTTCACTTGTTTTGTGCATCTAAAAGCCAAACTCAGTGACAGTGTAACACAGTGTGGGTCATTAGCAGAATTTAGGGCAACTTCTCTCTCAGTTCTTCAGGGCTTTAAGTTTAAAACAACTTTGTTTGAATTTCTATTCTTGGAGGGGTAAAGTATTTTCCCTGCAGTGAAAGTGTGTACAAGTACACAGATGTGGTCATAGAAAGGATGATAACAAAGTTTCAAACTTACACTTTGAAATTGACTTTAATAAGCAACATATTTGGGATTTGTGCAAAGAGTTTTAGTTAAAAACAAAATTTCTTTTTGTCAGAAAGGTTTTTTACTTAAAAGATTTTGGGGAAGGGGTAGGAATCAATGAGAGTTCCTGCTCCAACTCCTCTCCCCATAAATATAAAAAATACCTTGGTAGGTATGTCAGTATGCTACATGTTTCTCAGGCACTATGTCATTATTTGCCTCAGGATCATCGGACAGGGAGAGTTGATAGTACAGGAATGATGGCTTGGAGAACAGTCAACATTCCTGGCATTTGCTTTCACATCCTTTGGGCATCACAGCAAAGCATACAACGTACTGAGTAGAAAACACTTATGCTTGGCAACTAAACACAAACAAGTCGTGTAATATGATATGCCTATTTGCTCTACATGACTTGTTCTTTATTTTTCTGTTTGGGAGCTTCAATGTGCTGGATGTGATTCCTAAGTTGATCCTGTGATGCAGGTAGGGGCCGGGTAGACCCTGATGATTTGGAAAACGCTAGACATTTTAAACTTATACATGTAGTCTTGTTATTTGTAGGGTAGACATTCCAAATGGAAAGACCTGTGTGACCACATACGATTGAGATATACATGTACTTAAAGGTTGTAGTTATCACCCTACTGGCTCAAGTTAATGTCTGTAGCTGTGGTTATTTGTACACTAGAATTGTGCATTATTTATTGAAAGTTTGTTAAGGCTTCTAAAGTTCTGATGTTGCTAAAAACTGTGGATATTTGTTACCAAATTCCACTGAAAGAAAATGGAAATACATGTACATGTAATTTTCAGATATATCTCTTGTCTTTAGTTTGTTTTGTGGCTGCACTGTTCCAGGGTGTTTTTTTATTGACATGTATTATGTATGTTTACACTTAGGCTTGGTAGGTTTGTATTTGAACATTTCAGTAGTGATGGATAGTTTGCTATTTTTAAGTTAAATATTTCCAAGCATTGGAATAAAAAACTTCAAAGCATTTTTCAGTCTTGAGGTCAATGTTTCATTGTAATGTTTACCATATCAGAGTTCCCAGGCATTTATTTAATCTCTGTTTCGTAAGTGCGACAAGTTCTGGGAAGTTACATGTAGGTCAGTGTATTGTTTGGTCCTTCCCTCACATTCCATCCCTGAAACACTATCACATCACACCAAGGTGACATGTAAGCCAGGGTTTGGGTCTAAGTTTTATCCCTTTGAGATTTTTCTCCCAATTGTAAGATTAATGCACCTGCTTGCCTTTTTAAATCTTGTAAGCTGAAGTGGCTGTACTCATCTGACAGGGTCAGATCAATCTTTCAGAAAAAAAGGGGATACATGTATATGCCTGTCAGGTAAGTGCCCTGGAAAACATTTGATATGTATAATTTGGGGAATAAAGGTTGAACTTCAGCATTTATTATAGTTAGCCCCACTTTACTCTCATGATCCCATACTCCCATCTACTATCTCAAAAGTTCTAACTGAAATAACTTTGTGTCTTCCACACTGGTATATAAAGCTGAATTCTAAACCTTGATGGATGCAACTCGACTACCTTTGACATGAGAATGTCAAAAAAGATCCCCTGGATTCTCTGGAAACAGTGTGAGACAAATGACATGGATCAGGTCAAAACACAACCAACCCCAGCTCACAAGTAACTAGAATAGAGAAACTTCACTCTTTTGGTGGGTGTTGGGTCCGTCAAGTTGCAGGTGCAGAAATACATGACGCTGACAAGTGAAGAATTTAGTAGGTACATGTAGTACCATGGCATAGTGCAGTAAGACTTATGGTCTAGAGAACAATTTCAATTCAATACTTGATTAAAACCCAAACTGGCAAGGAGATCTGATACTTTAGCTAGTCCAACTCCTTCATAAACGCACTGTTAATACAACATTGTACTTATAATTACAAGTGCAAGTGACATGCATGTACAGGTAAATTCTGAGCTGCTCATAACTTTGCACAAATGCTCCTATCAGAAATGACATACTGTTCATGTGAAGTAAAGCATGAGGGCATCAGCTAATTCAAGAAACATTGCTTGGCAACTGTGAAAAGGTGAACAGAAAGAGGTAAACTGGACAAAGGGGCAAGAATGAATGCCTGTTTTGAAAGTAGGTTCCTGCACTCCATGTTTATTGGATTCCTTTTTTGATGATAGCAAGCACTTTAGCTGAAAATCAATTTGACAGTTCCAATTGCCTCAAATGAACCTGCTGGAGATGGACATGAGTGGTGACAACCACACCCCAGAGTTTTGATCACCTTTGATCTTGAAGGAATATAAAAAGCATAAAAAGAATTGCTTCACTTCCACAAAGGTTCCTGTATCCATTCTTGGCATTCAAACTTGGGCATGCATGCATGGATGTACATGTATTTCTATACACAGTGACTGTATTGTGCCATCACAGAAGTCTGTCTATGAGTGTCCATATACATGTATCATTGGACGTCAGTACATGGCCCAAACTGTACTGAAAGCATTACAAAATAAACACAAAGCAAGATACTTAGGAAGAAATTTAAGGACAAATGTATCATTCCTGAACTTTTACTGCCAAAGCCTCAAGACAAACCTACTTAAGTTTGACAGAAGCACAAATAAAACCATTTCACTCAGTTCAGCACCCCCCAAAAAGGAATTTTGAATGTCACACATTCCATTGGTACATGTTTATTACTTGTTGATATTGTGTACAAAAACGTTCACTTGGCCTGTATAAAAGTGGAAAAATAATCTACAGTAACATGTACATGTATGTACATATGTCTTCATACAGAAGGCAACCCAAATTACCTCTTTGGAACCTGGTTCATTCCATCAGCTATTGAAGTGACTTTGAATAAACTAAGTTCTGAAACCAACTGAGACAATCTCCTATTCAAACAAACAGGAAGTGGAAGAGTGATGCAGTTAAAATTGCTTGAAATGTCATTGGCAAAACTACACGCATAAATTTGGCATCGACTCAAATGTGCAGACCCTTTCCCTCTGCCCATTTTGGGTTTTAGCTCATTCTTTGGTCTAAATATCTATTGGGAGGTTTCTAATATTTGGACCATATTAAAAAGTCTTTACCTTTGATAGCCGTGTTGACAAAAAGGTATGTGTAGGTTAGCAGCCACAATGTCACTGGATGTCCACTGCTTAAAGTTGGTCCTTTGCTAACTTTTGCTGGGCAGGCAAATTTGCTCAGTAAATTCTCAACATTGGGCCATGGTTTCTCCATGTGCAGTATTCTCAATTTATCATTACCTTCATATTTTCCTGTTTTTAAATTTTCAATTGGTTAATAATTGCATGGCACTGATGATTACAAAGATCCATCATTCACGTCCTCTGTACATTTTCTCAACTATTTTAATTCATGGTTTTTCAGTAGTCCATATAAAACGTTTCAAATTCAAGGCTATACAAATGTTCAACAAAGTCCCATCAAATCAAAATGCACAATGCTCCCAGTGACTACAAGCCTGCATTCAATACTGTCTGTGAGCTGAAGATCTTCATTTACTTTCAACTGACGCCACTTTTCAACCACGTCCAAATTCATCCTTCTTCCTGACAACCAACTCACACAAAATTAATTCACACAAAATTAACCATTCATGCTTTCTTCATTTGAGCATAATTCAAAATTTGTTGTCAAGCCATGAATACAAATTTCAATTTTCCCTGCTTAATAATGGAAGAAAAATCTTCGAGACTTAACCTGGGAATCATTTGTTCACCTTAATTTGATCTTGTAATTATCTCTTCATAGTCTTAGGGGAAAACACATGCAGAAAAATGTGGAACACACTACAAAACTTATTAGTTTAATTTACAAAATTTACATAAAAAGTTAAGGCTTTCTTGCTGCTAAAATCATTTAAAATGAGATGTAATTTGACAAAATAATACAGTAGTGATTGGAATTTGACTTTGAAGCTCCAAATCCTGTTGCATTTATACACCTGCAAGAGTTTAAGCCACAGTTTGCAAAATTCAGTGATTTCCAACCCTACCTTGCCCTTTTTTGAAACCTGTAAAATGTTGCAACCTGAGCCAATTTTGTTTGATTGGTAGATTGTTATCAACGTAAACATTAGAAAATACTTCAGTGTTTATGTTCCCTGATTTTGCTCCAAAAATGTTTCCTTGGCATGATTTTAAGGCACTCGTGGCAAAAATGACCTGAATTTCATTAATAAGCTCATTGGTTTTTACATTCCTTTTGCAAAAACTATAATCTGTATAAACATGTTTGAATTACACGTACTCTTCAGCAGGGATTTTTCGAGACCAATGTTTCAAGTTAAGTCCATGAATTTGACTCACTTTCCAAGGAATGTTTTCCGACCAAATACAAACATTACTGAAATATCCACTAATCAAAATCTTGGATTTAGAATTGAAGAAGACATAAATACACATTCTGTTACACAAACAGCGATACACCAAAGAGACATTAACTGCTTCCATAGTCTAAAATGAACACCACTTGCAAAATTTGAAAGAGTGATGTAACGGAGTAACATTCAGATTCAATCACCCAGTAAGAGTTTACATCTTTAATTGAAACCTCAGACAATTTCAGCTCATCCTTCCAGTAAAATCACATGGCACCTTTTTGTTTCAAAATCCTTCGAGGAAGAAGTGATTTATTACAATTTCAAAAGCGTGAAATAATCAACAAATAAGTCTTTGTATTTTAACTTTTTCTCTTGTTCACTATAAAAAAACTCAATAAGCCATTTGTGAGTTATATTTGAATAAAATCTGGTACACTGAGTTCTTTAAATTTACGTGAACACTGCAACTTGAATTTTCCATACTAAAACCACTGTTGCTATACCTCGTGATTCGGGGCAAACTTTTGCTTCATTACTATAAGAGATGCCTTACACCAATACACTGTTCTGATAAGAACGGCACAAAGGAACCAGTCCATTCCAGAGATGGTGGTCACTATGCAAAAGCTTGCCCCAAATCATGAGTGTCTTAAGTCTGGGGAATTCAAACTGTCAAGTTTCACAGTGTACCAGATTTTATTCAAATTTAACTCGCAAGTGGCTTATTGTTGATTACTATACTTCTTACATATTCATGACGGATCACCAAACTCTCATTGGCTCATTCACGGTCACACACCAGCGACTATTATTGCTGTTTGCCAAGAACACATGCAATCGTTCGCGCAAGGAGTAAATAAGCATGCATTTTCAAATGTTGCCCGGCTTACCCGGGTGACAATTAAAAAAACACAAGCACAGTAGCAGAAAATCCAGGAACTGTCATCCAGGTGTGCTTTGCACTCGTGGTGGTGCCAGCCTAGCGATGGTCTGCATGCATTCTTGTGTGTAAAATAAATGTAAATCACAAAAGATGAAGCGTTTGTGTTTCAACCTTAGGAACAAATAAAAGTTCGTGGAAACAATTAAAGATGACTTTTTTTAGAGGTTATTAAATAAAATATGTATGAGGTATGGTCAAACAAATATAACATGGTTTATTCTGATCGGACAGTCAATGTTAGTTCCCCGAGGTATTGGAAGTTGATAAAACTAGTACCCAAGGTGGGAAACTAACACTGACCATCCAACCTCAAACCATGTTATATTTGTATACTACCACACTGTTAATCACAGAGTTTTATTCCCTTGAAAATTAATGGCAGTCTGGGTTTCATGCTAGGTTTGAAACTGTTTCCCCACTCCCAAGGTTAAACTACAAGGGCAGCAAAACTGCTACATCAGGGTGAGTTCAGACCATGTGAGCTTTAGTTCCGTCCACGCAAATATTTAAAAAGCTCCAAAACTAAAACAAAAATGGATATATTTTGAAAATTAACCGCATGTAAGAAAACCACAGTGTCAACATTTCAACAGGGTGCTAAGAAATCTACCTATGGTTTCACTAGCGTCACATGAATGCTGTCACTGGTGTTCGGCTGGGACTACAGAACTGAGAGTACTGTGTTTCACTCATGGCTGTCAATGACTGGTTGTCCTTGAGTGGTGATGTGTCCAAGATGCCTCCAAACAATGGGTTACTGCCTGGTTGGGGTGACACTGTGATCGGTACATCTAGGTTCATCAACTCACAGTTTAGTGGGTCCATCAGGTGATCCTATGGGAGGCACAGGACAAAAAACCACCTTTAAGTCTTTTCTCAGTTTTTAAATCAAGCATATTATGTTTGTAAACTTTGGGGTATGAGCAGACTAGTTGCTAAAAGGAAAGAAAACGAAAACAGCAAAACCACTTGAACTGTGACTAAATTCAACAAACTGAATGTTACATAATACATTAAAAGGTAAAACTCTGTCTTTCATGTGCAGTGGAGAGAACATTCCTCGTTGTTTGGAATTTCAAAAAGGCACGGTTAGTCAAGAACAAAACATCTGATGTCACGCTGACATGGATTTCTTTAGGGCATGAGCTTGCATGGGGCCCTGAGTACTTACACATTTTCAAGGGGCACTGAAAGCAAATTAATTGAGGCTGGGGGCATGGGGTTCCGTGGGGGGCATGGGGTTCCG
>NW_019091642.1:398575-416103 GCF_001949145.1 Acanthaster planci
GATTCCGTGGGGGGCATGGGGTTCCGTGGGGGGCACATCTCCTCCCTCTCCTCAGATTATCTTCAGTTTAGAGACCTGCACTCTGTGAATACTACACCCGCTAATTGGTACATGTACGCCCAACAATGAAACTGTGAAATGAGCAGAATGCTTGGTGAAGCTTGAGAGAATGAAGGAGAGGTGCAGACGTTTTGAACGTACAGGTAAACTGAAATCTCCTTCCAATGAAGCGAGCGAAGGGTCGACGATATTGATGTCACCGTTGAAGACGTCCTCTGCCGGGTATAAACTGACAGGGATGGGATCCACCACATGCGACTTTGGATTGATGGCCGGTATGGTTGTCGTGGTAGTAGTTGCCGTGGACAACGGTGTAGAGACAGCCTTCATGACGATGGTCTTGATGTCAGGTGTGGTAGAGGAGACTGTTTTAGCATGAAGGATGGGCTGGGTGTTGTTGTCTTTGACTCGTTCCTCTATTCTCTCAAGTTCCTCTGGATTTACAAAAAAAAGTTCAGTTTTAATTGAAATCTTTGGTATCCCCCCATTAGCTTCAATTCCAAGCTGCACATGTCAATTGAGAAGACATCACATTTCTGCTTGTGTGGTGTATTTGTGTCAATAATCTCAACCTGGGAAGGGTAAAATATCATAAAGAATACACTGAAAAGCACGCATTGTGCACAACTACACCCATCTTCCCTGGACCAGAGTGGTTTTTGCAGTATTTTGATGGATTTCAGACTGCATCATCAAGCATAATAATGTGTACTTTTGAGCAAAAATTTGTGAGAGTTGAAGGTCCAGAAGAACAAACTACATTCACAATCTTTTTTTTTAATTAAACATTCACCAGAAGAGTAGAGAAATGGGAAAATCTGTCAGAGAAAATTCAACACATGTACATCGATGAGCTACGAGCAGTGAATATTGGACAAGGATAATCACAGAACAAACCAAGCAAGGGTCTACCAGCAAATAAGCAGGGTAACAGAAAGGTACATGTACACACCACACTTAACATTTACAAAAGAAAATAAAGTTTACATTTCTAGGAATGAATGACCGGCAGACCAGGACCTGTTTACTGCTGGCCTGCTCAATGAAATGCCAAGACACTGATAGGCCAGTAGGTACATGTCCCAGTACAGATGTACGGGCACACGTACAGTACTTGTACCTCAATTAAGCATGCACATGTATTGCACTGATAGACAATGTAGCTTTTGGGGGAGGAATGTTCCTAGGTACAGAGGTTTAGCACTACACACTGAGTTTAAATTAATCATTGATATTCGTGAGAACATTTACACCAGCCAAGAATTCAATTCTGTTGCCACACTACAGCAATGACGCTTCATTCTCACCGGGCTTGGCCATGCTTCTTCGGATGCCAGCTGGGTCTTTCTTAGTCCATTTGTGGACTTCTTCAGCCATTTTGGCAGCCTTCTCTGGGTTCAGGGCCCAAAGACATCCCTTACGACTTGATCCGTTGGCAGTTGCAGGCTTCTCAATCTTGGCAAAGCACTTGTTTAAGGAGAGGTTATGCCTCACAGAGTTCTATTGCCAAAAAGGTTGCAAAGAAATTGGTTAATTCAATTACGAGCAAAAGTCTGGACAAGGAGAGAAGTTTCAAGCAACTGAAGGTTTTTGTACGATGTAAATGCACATGTACACTGGTTTTCAACATTCAGTATCATAATGGGAAGAAAAAAAAGTTGGAAAATCACCTGATCCAAGAAAACATATTTCCATGTACATGTACATGTATGTTCAATTTGCAGCTTAACAAATTGCATTTATGTTTCAAAGTAAATGTTAAGCAAACCAGCCCTGAATCATCAATATTCACCCAAAATTACCCCTTAATTGAAACGTACATGTGCATGCATGTACATGTGTGTGTACATTATGGGACCATGCACCATGCCACCGGTAAAACTTTACTTTAAGACAGATATTCTGATTTTGGAAAATTTGCAATACAATGATACATGTACATACATGTACATACTGAGGAAAGATCAAAGAAAGCATGATTTCCTAGTACTGTCAGCTTCAAATGTAACTTGAGTAAACAAAGTACATGTACGGTATATCACAACGTGTGTCTCACATGTCAGACTGAATCTTTGAACATACTGTACATGTACATGTCAATTTTGCATATCCCATTTCCTGTATAATTTGTGCACACATGAAATATGACTAGGAAGATAAATGCACTTTTCTCTTTGTGCTGGGTCAAATGGGAGACATGTACATGTATGCTTGGTGGGAACAAATATACCGGTCCTTTTTTACCAACAGAGATTACAGTGAATGTTTTAACCAGTTCTGAGCATACCGGTACATCCATTGCTCTGAGCTTGCATACAAGTCTAAAAAGTCATTCTCACAAAAGCAGAAAATGTTGCGAACACTGCATATTTAGTGTGGTGCTTGGTGTGGTTGTACTAACGGCTGCGCGAACATAGACATTTCCATTGTTACAACTAGGTTCAGCAAATTCTTCCTACAATTAGGAAAGAATGCTTTGCTGTGCTTAGAGGCTTGAGGTCTCCATGAAATATGCTGAGCCTCTGTTGGCAGTTACATGATGTAGGAGTGTGTTTAGCTGCGCTGTGAAATGGGGCCCTGGTAACAGCACAAACATAAAATTGTTCAGTAACTACTCTTTCAATAATTAATATGTGTTGATGAAAAATACCACATTACAAACTAAAACTTTTTCTTGTATATGTACATTCACCCATTTTCATATTATAAATCTTCACGTCTGCACTTGAACAATGAACATGTACTGAAAGCATGTACTGTACATGCATGTATACAACTACATGCACTGAACATGTATACAACTACATGCACTGAACATGTATACAACTACATGCACTGAACATGTATACAACTACATGCACTGAACATGTATACAACTACATGCACTGAACATGTATACAACTACATGCACTGAACATGTATACAACTACATGCACTGAACATGTATGTTATCTGTGTGCAAGATTACAAAAAAAATTGAATGCGTGTCCACACAGTTAACAATAAATCAACAATGAAAATCACTGATTTCCAAACTCAACATATGTACAGTACATACATGTACAATCGCTTCTGTGACTTTTCAGCAAATATTTCATCAATGAAAGCACATGGTCTGGAGCCAAGGTCAGTTTTACTACTCCACTTTACTATCAGTTGTGAAACCCCTGGACCAGAAGAATGGATTTAACCTTCCCTGTCACCAAATCAATACCCCAAACTCTCCTAATGTCCCTGTCCTTCACCCATTGTTCACCTGTGCCACAAGGGCCCTGCTAGGGCTTTTGTTATGCTAATCTATGACAGGTGCAAGCCAGAAATTTGTGTCAACAACCTATGGAATGTGTGTGGGTCAGGGGTGATAAAAAGCCATTGGCTGGATACGTTCCACTCATTTAGCAGGTATGATCTCTTAAATTCTCAGAGGGACTTCAAAAACAGCTGCAGCGAGTTAAGAAAGTTCTGGCTAATAGGTATAGTATTGTAGTGTAATGTAGTGTTTGTACAGCAAACTTTCTTTTAGTTTAGCCCAAATGTCTTTTACGAGTCCTTACATAAACAGACAGAAATAAAAAAAGGACACTTCCCTTTACCTTCTGTAAATACAAACGCCCCTGTTAAACAATGAGTAAGTCCAATGATTGTGATAGTGATCAATGAATGACTCATGGGGTTACTGAGTAGGCCCATGTATGTATTAACATGGAGGTAAATGGTAGTTACCAGTCATGTTGGGTGTAGTCTAAAATGTTACAATGGGTGAGGCATTCATTATTGACAGTCATGACACTTCACTGTGGGCTTCTAATTATTACTTGGAATGAATGGGTGGAAGGGATAAAAACATGTCACAATACAGCACAAGGCACTTGTAAACACATACAATCCTGAATCAAAGAAATTTGCTGTGCAGCCTAATTTAACCTGAATACTGTGCAGGAAACTTAATTTATGCTAATAGCAAAATTTAAAAAAAAATAGGTTTTAAAAAGCTGTCCAAAAATGTTAACTTAAAGAAAATCCCCCTCCAGGTCAGTGGCAAAAAGTCAATCCCCACCTCCTGACTTAACAGGGGCAAAAAGCATGAGCACCGCAGGGTAAAAAAAAAATGGACTGGTAATAATGAAATTGTGACATGGCCCTAGAATTGTTGCATGTTCACGTATATTGTATAGTAACATATGTCCTGGTTGTTTTTTGGTAGCTGCACCTAAACAACGTGCTGAGCCACCACTTTGGTACACCATGGGTACCAGAATATGAGGCCTGGTAGCTGAAATAATGGCATTTTGTGACACAAAGTACATGTACGTGTACAGCAATTTGTGGATTTCCAGGGGATGTTTCGTTAGTTCTGACAAAAGCAATCAAAGGAAAGAATTCCATGCCAAACCATCACAATTTCAAGGGTCATAAACACCAACAAACAGAAGTTTATCTTCAAACCCATTCTCCCTAGGGACCAAGCTCCCTTTCTTTGCTAAACTCCCCAAGTCCCTTTTCGAACTTGTTGGTAACTTGGTGTTCATGGCACTTGAGAATCATGATGGTCTCATATGGACTCTTATGGAGCTCTTGCCAAAATGAAACCAAACCTCTGGTTAGCATGCAAAAATTCACTATCAAAGGTTTAAATTCTAGAAACACACCAAACAAAAAATGCACGTTAACGCACAGGCCCTACATACATGTTTTGGTACAGTGTTCAACCAAATGGCGGGGTGGACATGTACATGTGCGTTTGGCTACGGGCAGGATACATGTACAATGTACATGTAATTCAATTGTGGAGCTTACGTGGAGCTTAGTTAGCGCCCAACACATCTCAGGCCACATTTGTTGAAACCATAAAGCCATCCAAAGTATCATGCAATGTATTACATGTACAATGTATGTGTACACTGTTTATAGCTGGTTCTTGTTTGACTTCTGCTAGGCACAAAGACTACCAAAAGTCACAGATTTGTTTCAAAATCCACAGTCTCATTATTGCAAAGTCTTATCAGCAATGCTATCATTTACATCTATAGAGCAATGTCATTTACAGCCGAGAAGGACTTTACACCCAGTGAGACAAACTTTTTGCAACAAGAGATCAGAAGTGTCACAAAATCTGCCTGCACTTGAGTGAAGAACAAACAACACAGTCTGTCTTAAATGAAGTCAATGGACCTGAATATAAGACATGTATGTTGGTAGCAGTATGACACTCACAGCAAAGCACACTGGGAAACAGATGGTCCCATATTAATACATGTAGTTGAAATATTATTGGTGAAAGTTTGGCCACACAATGCACACATCCCCTTTAGGCCTGTGATGTACATTGCATGTACATGGATTGGACACTGACATTGCCCAGTGCAATGATAGTTATACACGGTATCTCCGTACATACGGTAAACTGATAGAAAATACATGTACCTGTAATGTACATGTACACGTACGTTGCTCATTAATCGGGGCATTCCCTTTTTAAAAATCTGACATGTACATGTATATCAAGACTTCTTGGATCAGAAGTAAAGTTGAATCAAAACTTCTCAGAGTTGGTGGAAGTACAATGTAAGTGTAGCTCTCTTACATTAGTGTGTAAGGTGAGATTGTTGCATGTATAGTTAGTGAGTGCAATTGGAGTCTAAATCTCAACATTTGAGAAATGCTGTACTCATTCCTACCTTCCATCCATCTGGAGCAGTTTTGAAGTACGGAAAGTTCTCACTGTTAAGAAAAAAAAAAGTAAAACTGATTGAGGTACTGTACATTCTGAAGCCTTCACTCAAAAGCAACTTATAACAGTTCAATCATTCATAATTCATGGCTAAAGAAATTTAGTTTCAAAATCTGTATAACTCAAGGTCACAATAATTTTACCCCAAATAAAAATGTACAGATGCCAGTATATCTGATGCAGTATGGTCAAAAATGTTTGTAAAAATCTCTTCAGTGCAAATACATTTGGACCTGTCCCCAGGAACACTGTTGACATTGCTTTTAGTAGCATGATGACCTGCCATCATTTACAGATAAAGGCAACTGAAGGTTATCAAGGAATGGTCAAAAATATTAAGAATTTGACGGCATTCATGTCCCTGATGATCTGTGTCAATCAAGGCTTGTTACAGTATCTTTGTTATTCGACTTGTTTATGGCAGGAAGTTAAAGAACTTACATTGTGTTTGTCTATTAACTCTTTTCCACATCTTAAAATAAAACAGAATCAGCTAATTGGCTGGTCAGCGATGTGTCACTGAATTATTCATCTCAATGCACAGCACAATCACTCACTCTTTAGAACCGAAATTCCATTCCATTGGTAAATGGGAGAATTTCCTTTAATAGTCGGTCGCAAGAAATTTCTGAAACCACAGCAATAGGTGGTGCAAGGATTTATTCAGGTGGGATATCAATCCTGATTTAATCAGGAGATTTGGGGATTTGAATTAGTTGTGATTTTTGTGTTATTGTATGAAACAAACAATGCATATTTCATTATTTGTGGATAGTTACCTTCATTCAGTGAGTGATGAAATGTTCTTTTCCACCTGGTACAGTGGTAAATTATTCTAACAGTACATATAAGTACCACAGCACTTACAAACATTCATCATTTGGATTATGACATCAGGAAAATACATCTTGTCTAAATTTTGACTGTGAAACATAGGTAAGAATCCAAGAGTAGATCTGGTGTAACAATGACTATTTTAATCACCAGTGTTCTCAACCACAAAGAGATATTGAGGGGGAATTTTGGACTATAAAACCTGAACATTACTAACAAATGCTGCCTTTTCCATTTTCCTTTTCCATCTTACTTGGACAACTTCAGCCAACCACTATTGGTTCAAAACAACCTGTACACACAAACTCATGCCACTAGTACTGAGTGCATTACTTAGTTATTAATTTGTACATATATGCTTTACTGACACACCCAGCAACGGATAGGATGGGCGTGACCCATCACATCCTTAATCAAGGTGTTGCACCAAAAAGCATAGTCACCATTACACTTTTTTTTTCAAAACCTGTCACTACGCAGTTACAGTGCACGCTATTATGAAAAGAAGACTTGAAAGTGGATGAGCAACAGTGGTAAAGTGTATTGCACAACTGTACATCTGTTCCATCATATTCAACATCTGAGAGGATTATTGCAAGATTAACAATTTGTGGTGAGCAATACATGTACTGTACATGTATTTTGCCACAAAGTACTGTATGTGTACATGTACTAGTACCCAATGATCAATTGGGTGTGTCATAGGTGCCAGGGCACCGGTAATTGATTGAATTAGCAGTGACAGTGACTTCATATCTAGTACATGTACATGTATCTCATTTCAACAGTGGCATTTCTTTACTTACATGTAGTCATAAAGCCCAACATCAGACTTTCACTACTGTAAGAAATCACAAGGTGTGACAAGTCCCCAATAAAGGCAATTCACTATGAAAGCTTTATGATTTTGCTGTTTCTTTCCACTCATTTTTTTACCTACATGTATGTGTGTCCATTTAAGTCAACAGCTTGATATCAGCCTGAGCTTAATGTGCAAGGAACAAAAAATTGCAAGATGACTCAATTGTTTTTAAAAACAAAAAAGAAATGGAAAGAGTTTCAAACATGTATACAGACAACACTAATTTTCCCTTAAGATATAACAACAGCCATCAGAAAGTGAAAACATGTCCCACAAAGTAAAATTTAGCAAGAAAATTCTGAAGTACTTTGAAAACCCCCGGTTTTTTTAGACAAGTCTCATAGATTTGGGCACGGGCATCAAGTGTTGCCCATACATGTATGGAACTTTAAGCTACTGGTACGCCTCAGATCTCGGGTGGTTATGATTTGTACAGATTTTATTTCGGGAAGAAGTCTGTATCATCAACTATTTTAGTGTCATAAACACCTACAAGGTTTTTTGAAAAGGCACCTGTTAATTTGAGAGGGATTTCAGTAAGGGGAGGGGGTTTTTCAGTACCCGGGGAGCAAGTTTAATAAGTAGGGAACACTTGATTGTATTCATTTGTGAAATTGAAAAACTCTGCAGGTCCAATACAGAATTCATTGCAGTTTCATTAAATAAAATATTTGGTCTTACTCCAAATCACATAATGTATATGATCCCTGCACTGCCTGCACATGTACATGTATGAACTCATTGAAGTCCTAAAGGTTTAAGCTTTCCAGCCTAGCCAGTGATTTCAAAGGTGCACATTGTATTTTCAAGAGGCTAGGTATTCTGCAATTACTCCCAACACAGGGTGAGCAGATTCATCAGCAAAAGTTCCTTTTTTTAAAGAAATCCATAATCCTTGAAAATCTCTGGAAAAATCAAACAAGGACAAAGATTTGGGATGTTTTCAAGTTGAATTCGCACGACCTAAACAGAGGACTTGCTGACACATGTAGGCCTGCTAAAGATTTGTTTTAGGCCTAATGAGTTTGTTCTTCAGCAGCTGCAGTTCCTTGCAATGTTCCAGTCCTTTGCAAAAGCTAAAATGTTAAAACAGAAGGTTAACATCTACTGATACATGTACTTACCACATGAACTGGTAAATATCACTGACTGGCATGCAACCAGTTTTGCTATTCTTCATTGCCATGGTGATCAGGCAACTGTAAGAATATGCTGGCTTGGGATACACCTTCTGCTCTGTTCCCGCCACTGGTTCCAGTTTCTGCTGCTTCGACAAGAGACTTGCTGTCTGATGGGGAGTGGAGGTACCCAGAGAAGATGGGGGATTTTGCTGAGACTGCAATCCAAGAACTGGGAGTGTTTGGAAATTGACTTGGCCAGCTAGGAGACCACTTTGCTGAAGCTGTTGTGGTGTGAGCGACAGAAATTGCTGTTGTTGAGCTGGTGTGAAGTTCATCTGGGTCGATAGATTGTCTAGAGTCTGGCCTTGCTCGAGTTGCTGCTGGAGAAGGATTGTTTGATTTGGCTGTGGTTGATGATCAGGCATGCCCAACACAACATTCAGAGTTGACACAGGCTGGCCTGTCTGAGGGTTCACCAGTAATCCCTGACTATCCAAGGCGAATTTCTCCGGAGAGCTCAGCTGGGAGATATCCAGATTGGCATTCCCGGTGGAAGTGGTGGTGGCGGTCGTGGAAGCGTGTGAGATGGTGTCTGAGAGCGTCCCCATCCCATCCGACAGCCAGACGATGTCTTGCATGGCGCCCTGGTCTGTGGAGAATTCCCCAGCCAGGTCGCCATTTTCGTTGGGATTGTACCCTGTCAGATCTATTGTTTCCGTCTCTGGGTCGTAACTGGCCGATCCAGACCTCAAAATCTGGTCCATTTCCGTCTGCACTTCAGCCTCGAAAACGTCACGAACAGAAAGGTCCATGTGATTTGAATCGAAGTAATCCATAGCTAGGCCTATGTATGTAGAGCAGTTGATGTTCCACGCGTTATGAAAGCCAGTGCACCGTTACGTGCTGTGGCATGCGTCAATTGATCAATGGACGATACGACGCAAAATGTCAACGTGCACACGTTAAAATTTTCCTACTTACACATTTACGTTGCCGTTCCGAAGCACGGTTTTAAGCAAAATGAGCTGTGATTTGTTAAATAAATACCTGCACAGATGCAGCAGAAGATGCCTCGGTGGACTGTCAATGCGTGGTTGCCGGAAATCAAGTTGAAACGATTAATTTGTTTGGTTTTACGCTGTGCCATTCGGAGTATGACTGATGCACAGGTGGTACGTTCGTAGTAAAATCGTAGTAAAAAGCCGTTGACTGAACCTTGAACAAAGGGCGAATAGCAATTTGAATGAGACTTAACGTATTGGTCCACTCGGGCCACGTGGGAGTACTTAATTATGCAGGACGCCGTGATTGGTCCTTTTCAAGGAGTTGTCACAGCAAAACCGCACTGGTGAATATGAAAATTTGTTAACAGGGTATTTTTCACTGGCCCGGGGAAAAATCAACAAACAGCGCATGTAATGTTATTTTGAAAAGCTATACGTACAAGGCCGTACTCCAGAATCAGACAAGCACAGTGGTGTGTTGCTTGATAATGAATGTGTTTTATTTCATCCTCAGTGGAAAAATAAAACCGTCAATGCTTAGCACGTCCAGTGTAACTGCCAAGTAAAAAGGAATTGTATTGCATGTTATTTGAAAAGCCATACGTACAAGGACGTACTCTAGAATCAGACAAGCATAGTCGTGTTTTGCTTGATAATGAGTGTGTTTTATTTCATCTTCAGTGGAAAAATAAAACCGTCAACGCTTAGCACGTTCAGTGTAACTGCCAAGTAAAAAGGAATTGTATTGCATGTTATTTATAATCTCAGCAAGATTTACATTGTAAACATGACACTTTTTAATTCTTTTACTCTTATCCCAGAAAACCTCTGTACAATGTTGTCAATAATCCGTACTGGTGTGTTGAATTATCATTTTAATGGTTTTCTTTAGGAAAAGTAATACAGGGGAGCGGGTTAGCGTGTTAACGTGTTTAAGCGTAGCGGTTTTTTCCTGCCTTGGCCCAGGCTTTAAGTGCATTTGGTTTCCAGTTCACTCTCACAGGTTTTCTCCGGGTACTCCGGTTTCCTCCTGCCTCTAAAACTGGACCTTCTTCCTAACTCCGTAATGTGATGCTGATTAATAAGGTGTATGAATAAACGTACAGTTATTGGCACAAATAGCCCAAGTTGCTGAAAGCGCCATTAAAACAAAACAGCAACAAGAAGTAATACAGTACACTTGAATCACGAAGAACGAGATTTGAAATCCTATATATTTTCTTAGGAAATAGAAAAATTACTTCAAGTTAGTTTTCACTCTGAATAAATCATTCCAATAGAGATTGTCCTATTCATGATAGGTTTAGTCTCCATGCAGTATCAACTACGTTGTACGGATTTCTGTTTGTTTTATTTGCTTTCTTTTAAATCTTGCTTTGGTTTTGTTTTTGTTTTGGACGAGTTGATTCATTTAAGCAAGTCATTTCTTTTCAACTTGTTGCTCCCCTCTGATTTATCTTTTAGAGATTTTTATGTGTTTGCTTTTCAGGAGTGAGAAAGGGTGCTTCGAGAGTTGATGTTACTAGTTTTTGTTTTTTCGCTGCTTTAATTTTTTGTCGGTTTCCCCTTCTACTATGTATTGTTCTTTGTCACGTTTTTCTTGCTTAACACACAAATTTACCAAAAGGATTTTTCTGTTTAGCATACCCATATAGGAAGCGAGTTATTTCATCCGACAGGAACATATTTTACCGTAGAAACTGCGATGTCTCGCGTTTTACTCCCCATTACCGTGTCGTCTCTGTCGCAGGATGCAAAGAAAGGGGTTTTAATTAATAAGCCAAATTGCTTGATGTAACACGCAAGTTAAGAACCCTACATGGTTGATTATATTTAGGGGGTCTCCCAACCTTTAGACGGACACGCAGCCCCCCCCCCCCAATAAAATGGTAGTGAGTGGGGGTTGACCCCAACCCCCAACCCCTTCCGATCCGCGCCTGGCCATGTGAAAATATCATCAAACCTGGGACCATTTAAAAATGGTGTCTGTCCATGCTGAGGTTTTTTTATTGAACCCGCATGAATTGACATGATAACACGAATTCACATTGGCGAAAACATTTCAATGATTCTGTCCGACTTGACCTGTGACCGTAATCACCCCCCCTCCCGGGTTGGTGTTCAGTCCCCCGGATGTCCCTTTTGTTGGTTTCTTAATACATGTTCTGTACATCCCAAATTGCTCATCGAGTACTGTTGCACGATATATTAATTTTATGTCGTAAATATAGATAAGTTGTTGATTCTACATTTTTTGGTTGATTTGAGCTGTGACTGAGCAGAGTCAGCAAAACTCTGGCAAAACCCAACCAGACCTCCTGCTGCTTTTACGAGGTACGCGGCACTAGTGTCATGTTGACAGTGGTTGGCCGCCAAAATGCCAACGAGTGTGCGGCATAATTAAAGAGCTGTTGAGTAGTGGGCACATAAACCACGCGACCGTCGCGTGCGGCTTCAGCTAGATCGGTTGCAATGTTGTGTCGCGTGCCGCAGTGTTAAAACGATAATGCCGTGGCATGCAGCTTGCTGGGGTTTACAAATATAGACCAATACAAAAAGTAGGGATTACAGCAGAATTTGCTGTAATGAGAAAGACCACCAAAGATTGTCCAGAAACGCACCAATGTCAGATTGGGAAATGGCTTGATTTCAAAATCAAACAATCACTCAAAATCGAGGGTTTGTGATTCGATACCCATCATGCAGTGACCGTCATGAATGGAGGAACCAGCTAGTCAGCTGAACAGGTGAATCCCCAGGAAGCGGGAATATACTCAATGTCCAAAGTCTTCAGGTGTAAAATCGCCACTGAGTTGACGGTTTTTTCAAATGTAAAAGAACAAAAGAATTCAGAACTGAGTGTATTATGGTTTAGGGCACAATTATGTTTCCATTACCATATGAACTTTGGGTTAACAAAAATTCTGGTTTCATTCTCCCTACGTGGACTCAAAGCCTACGTGGCCATGTTTATAGTTGCTATAATCACGTACAGTTATGATAGCCTAGCTCAAGATTGTCCACTTGCTCTTCCGAGAGAGCAATTGAGCGGTCTTTTTTGTAAACCTTCCCTTGCTTGCAAAGATAATGTTGGGGTAGACCAGAACGACGACTCGACTTGTCTTCAGTTTGAAAATACCGGAACTAAATGTCTAATCATCCCGTTATTGTTCCCTTGCAGTAAACCATTTCTTGCAAGATCCCAAATTAAATAGGGCCACACGCACACGGAATTTCCCGAAACAGTCCCTCAAGGACTCTTGGTGAGTCCGATTTCCAGTTCCATGGTCCCATGTAAACGGCGATCATTGCATGTAACCCTATGTGCAGTTCACGTGTGCAGTGGGCGTGTTTTAAACTGATGTGACGTCACACTTACGAACCGGATAAAGGTCTAACATGTGGGCAGGCGCGTACGATACGCGCGGTTGGAACACGGGGTGCGTTCCAGCAAGCTACTCGTGTTAACACGAGTATACTCGTGAGCGCTCGAACGGCTGGAGTACGACTTACTGGTCAGCGAGAGTATACTCTCGCTAGAGGAGAGGGGGTACTCCTGCATGCACCCAAGTGTAATGCGCACGCAACCTGCGTGTGTTAACAGAAGTAACCGCTCGAACGCACCCACATAGTGTGGCATTGGAGCTGAGCCTGTTTTAAAATTAAGTGCCAACGGGCGCAGTGATCGGGACTTACTGGATCGATCTATTGTTCGCCTAGAGTAGTCACTTCGGTACCCTATAGAAGTGACAGAAGAAGTCAAACCCTTGCTTTAATTAGCCATGGAAGGATGAAAGAAAAAACATCTGTTATATCTTGTGATGCAGTAAAACTAGCCTCTGTCGGTGATAAAACGCTGAACAATTTCTTTGCCCAACGTTAGGTACCAGGTGAATCGCCTTGGGCAGAAGATCAAAACGCTGGGTAAAAAAGAGGTTTTAAAAAAACACTTTCTATAGCTGTTGCGTAAAATAAGGCAGGGTTGCCCATATTTTAGGAGAGAATCAACGCGGTTGGGTAATCTGTTTGCCCAACAGCGATTCACCTGGTACCTAACACTCCATCACAGTAAAAAAAAAATGCGCAACGTTTTTACCGTGATGGAGCGTTTTAGTTTTTCTTGGCTTCGCCTAGGGAAAAATAATGCCCCATCAATCACCTCATGAGGTTGTTTTCATACACCACTCGAAGCAACTAGTTTCTGGTATACATGTACATGTATTATGTATGTGATATATTTGTGTAAAGGTGATTAATCGATTACCTGTGCACGTGCGTGCCTCCTCGGGCCTTCGTCCTCGGGAAATACCACTAGACCACATTTTTACTGGTTACGGCGCCCTCACTACTGAGAATATTGAACAATAACATTGAAGTGCTTGTTGAATTGCTGATTAGTTGCATACTTTAATTAAAAAAATTCGGTTATAAAACACTATATATTTTAGAAAGAGGTGTGTTATAAAACGTATAGGTACTGCATGGCATAAATTTGGGGTCCAACGTGTGACATATTTTCTGTCCCTGTTACACCTGACCTGTGGAATTGGACAAAGGATATCATCGACATTGACTTCAAAATATTTATACATTTTTTGCTGGTAATTTACATTTTAATCACTATAATTGGAAATGCATGAATGCGTTGAAAGAAGTAACAAGGACGGTAAAACTTTGGACCTCAAATTTATGGAATGACCCATGATCCAGTCACTCTTGCACCTCCATGCCCCCCACCCCCGGGCCTGTGAGTGACCGGAAAAGAGTTCTACTTCCCTTGGCCATCGACCTCGGTAAAAAAGATTACTTCCCGTCCCCCGGGCGCATGGATGTGCGCGAGTGAATTCCTTGCCGGTCCACATGTAAATTGCTCTATGCTTGAATCAGAGGAGCAGAAATTCAGAACGACTTATAAGTACCCTAGGGTTTTGACCAGTTGTATGAGGCTCAAAACATCTGAGATCCACACTGTCGTAAGGACTTAAAGGGAAGTTGCAACCAATTTTTTAATGCACTTTTGCGTCTCAGTTAACCTCGAAATCCCACTTTTGTTTCACTACTACAAAGGGTATTTTACTGCATTTTCTGGTGTTTATGCCCATGATTTTTTCCATATTCATGAAGAAAACTGTGATGTCATTTCAGGAAGAAGCCTCAATGCTACATTGGTTTGTACATGAAAAAAAAGTTCTGCAGTTTTGTTGATTTTGCGGGACTCAGATTTCTCTTCTTTTCTAATTCATTGGTGTTTATGTCCATAGCAAGCAAGCATAAATTCCTCTCTCAGAAAGGTTTTCATATAAGTACATTCTGGGTTCAAATTTGAACAAAAAAGCCTATGCACTGAACTATGTCTTCCTTAGATGACTTTACAGCAACAGTGCCCTCATTTGCCCAGAAAAGCATATACATGGTTTTTTTAAGTGCACCTTTTAATGCATTTAACCAAATAGGAATGTGAAAGAGTTTTCACACACTGAAGAATACAAAGTCATAGAAAAATTCTGTCCAAAAGAAATTCATTGCAGCTAGCTACACTTTAATACCAATTATACAAGTTACATGCTGGATATCATATTATACTTTTAAGGCAAGAGAAAAAAGGGATGGAACAAAACACTGTATGTAAAAGCGGCTCCCTACAAAAACCTCGAACAATACTGTCATACCACTACGAGGCACGAGGGAAGGCTAAGGGTTAGGTGACTCATAGCCCCCTCCTACGCCCATCCCCCACCCCTAACAAACACCTCCACCGACCTCCTCAGGCTGAAAATCCATTCTCAATGTCGTAAAATTCTAATCGTTGACGATTTACTAAATTTAAATGCATACTGGATTTTCATTCTCAAAGCAGGTGAAGAAAGTTGTTCTCCGCCTTTTGCCTGTACCTTCGCCTATATGTCGACTCAACTTATGAAACTATTTTGAAAAATTTAATCCTGAAGCCAAAGACGGAGAAAAACCAGAAATTTGGACAGCCCCCCCCCCCGGTCAACCCGGAAATCTGAAGTCTGAACATAAGACTTCTGAGGCCCTTTTCTATATTGGGTGGTAATGCAAAGTAGTCCCCTTTCAACAATGTCATACCAGTTTCAGCGTCTTTTGAACAGTAATTATTCTGCGATACATTATGCTACGAGTACATTCGGAAGTAATGTGCCTGAGAACGCCGCAGCATAGCTGTTATATGATATTAATACCAGCTGTAGCCAAAAACGGAAGCAGCGCTATTGCGTGTCAACATTCGACGTAACACTACTAGCATCATAACCTTCCATCAAAGAAACAAATGAGGAATTTGAACTTTGCGAATTGACTTGTATTTACGGATGCTTTATCTGCGTCTTGCGAATTTCGCTATTTGGGGCACTGTGTCTTGTGCATCCGTTTTTTACGTCTAAATTCCGTTCTCCAGCGGCGTCTTAATGAAAATTTTATGTCAATCTTTAATATGTTGGCATTCCATCTCATTTTCAACGTTTTGGATGCTCACAAACGCACGGTAATATTATTTACATCTACAACCGTCTCTATTCTTTCATTTAATTCCCTAAGTGTCATTTTGTACAAATAGTTGTAGGCTATCTCCGTCTAGTATTCTTGTTAAAAATAATACGTAATTCAGTGGGAAAATTTAGTTTGCGTTTGATCGAGATGAAAACAAATATTAAACAAACTACTCTTTTTCATCTGGTGACAAAACTGCTGAAATTGCGTAGGCATTGTCACTCAGAGGACGGGATCTGGGGAACAGAGGCTCTTGGACAGCGCCCTCATTCTGCAAAGTCTTTCCAGGTTCTCTAGGACAGACTCCACTGACGTCTCGGCTTGTGTTATCGGCCACCTCGGATATTTCAGCGTAGACACAAGTGTCGTCTGCGAATAGTCTAGCTCTAGAAGTATCCAAAGGATTCGCACCAATGCTGGACGAGTTGGAACTGGTTGTTGTAGCCTCGTCTCCAGTCGTCGAACTCACTTTGGTCATTGGGCTGGACATAGCGCGCTTTCTGGATAACACCTTGCTGCTGACTGCGTAGCTCGAAATTCTGTTGTTGTCGTATGACGCGGGAGGATTTTTGTCAGTGTTTTCAGCCACTTCAGGTCGATCTCCGACAATATTAGTTACAGCGTATGCCACAGCAGAGCCCTCTTGTGTCTTGTTGCCACCAGCGTAAACGGTGACAGGGCCTTGCGGAGTACTGGCACTGCGTCCCAGGGCGAGTTTGGAGTGTACACGTCCTGTAGACGTTGCATTAGGTGATCCCTTGGGATGATACATCGTGCCGTCTCCAGGCTCCTCCTGAGAACCGCTTTCGCTTTTCTTAATGATTTCCCTGAGATCGAGACTACTCAGTGAATCGTTATCGACCTGATCTGGGTCTAGCACCGCGTATGTCGTCAAAGATCTGTTGTTGTTGTCAAGACTCTCGTCTGTTCCTGGATCTGACGTAGGCCTATTTGTAATCGCAGAGGGCACCCTTGGAGCGGGTCCTTTTAAATTCTGCTGAGATTTCTTTGAGCTTCTATAGACGTTGTTCAAGTCTTTAGTGGGACGTAAGTCATCAAGCTGGATGTCTTTATTGTCCAAGTTAACCCTGTCCCGTTTCTTCTGCTTAATAATGCAAGCGGTGACAAGTGCTAGTAATATTGCCATAAGGATTGTACCTAGAGCAAGCGAGATAACAAGCACGAGTGGGAATACAGTGGTTGAACGATTTTCAGGATTCGATGGTGGTTTCAAAACGTCTATACTTGTGTTCTTACTTCCTGTATAAGACGTATCAAGAGATATCGGTTCTGTATGCTCGGTAATCATGTCATTAGTGGTATCGATACTCGTGTGAGTTGTTCTATCTCGCGCCATATCTACGACCAAAACAGCAGTACCGTGTCCAAGGTATCCAAAGTGGTCG
>NW_019091642.1:443257-474263 GCF_001949145.1 Acanthaster planci
CAGTGAAATCTTCACGTTTTCACAAGGGCTCCATTCATCTTAAGAGTTACTTTCACCCTTGACTAGTGTTCACTATTTGTCACAATTCTTTGCAAGTTACAGCAGATGGACAGGCCCATTTACAGGATTTTAGTGGCGACATTTGTTGTTGGACCAAACTTTAGACCCAAAGATGCAATAGGGAGTAGGTTATTGGGTAAGGAAATTGTATGATACCAGGTGGAGCTGCTCTTAATGGTCCATTTCAAAGAGAAAGTCAAGAGGTACTCTATTCACAGAAAAGAATTTCATTCCAACATGCCAGCTTGTGAGTTGATGCCAATGGGAGAAATAGTTTTCCCCTGAATCATGTAGACAGGTCATCTTTATTAACGTTGTCATCTTTGTGATTTGCTGTGATTGCTCTTTCAGTTCAAAAAGCTGTGGAGCTAGTAAGCATGGCAAAGAAACCTGTCATTGTCCTGGGTAGCCAAGTCACTCTCCCTCCAACACCAGTAGAAGATGTCCGCAAAGCTCTGGAGGTAAACTAAGCCAAGTAACTTTGATTCAAGTTTTTACTTACTGGTGAAAGTGTGCACAGTTTAAATGAAGAATTGTTTTCAATCATTGCTACATGTATACACAGTGCATGCACATCAGGTGTTTTCTAACCTTGACTCCATCTCCATCATTGTTGGATTTCTGTGCTCTTGACTTGGACAGTACATTGAACTGTTCACTGTTTACCCAAAGATAAAAGTGTTTTAATTTTAACGAGGTATTGTTGGCCCCCAAGCTGCTCCGTTGACAAACTGCACAAAATAATTTATCTAGTGCAAAAAATGAGAGAATGATGCCTTTTCTTGCCTCTTACCTCGTTAAAGTATGTAAAAAGCACCAAAATGTAGCCTCAAGAGCCATAAAATGTTACACCAAAATTTCCCAAATTCTTGCCCCCCCCAAAAAAAAATTCTACCCCCCAAATAAATACTTGGTTGTGGATCCACTGTTGCATCATGTCCTGGTGACATCATGCAATTCAATTTGATATTTTGATTTGTTCTCCAGGCAATGGGTATCCCTTGTTTCTTGGGAGGAATGGCCAGAGGCATGCTGGGTAAAAACAGCCCCTATCACATCCGACAGCGCAGACGGGATGCACTAAGGGATGCCGATGTCGTTATACTAGCAGGTAAAAATTAGTTTACCATTTGTGAATTAGACTGTGTGCTAGTTAATCAGACATGTCAGATGGGACTTGGAATGATGCACAGGTCAGTGGAAGGTGGCTGCCTCTGCTAGCAAGTGCCTTCATAATAATAGTAATAATAATTAGAAGAGGTGTTTATATAGCACTTCTAACTAAGAATCAAAGTGCTTTCTTTTGTTATTACCCCTGATTATTTGGCAAGTTAAACATCCTAAATACCATCTCAGCTCCCTTGGGAGTATACAGCTGGACTCTGCCTTTTCAGCACAAGGCAGCTCAATCACAATAATCAGTTCACTAGTACCCATTCACTGCTTCCAGTTGGTGGGGAGAAATAATGTGTGACGAAGTGCCTTGCCCAATGATTCACACACCATGACCACAGGCCACACTCACACCCACAATCTGCAGAATTGGCCACAGACAAAAGAATTCAATGGCCCAGACCATCAGACCATGGCACTCCATAGGCATTCCATAGGCACCTGTGCTATTTCCATCTGTGGCCACACCCTTCAGGCACACCCCTTGATTTGAATTCATGTCTGGTACCCTGAGCTTATTAGGGATTTAGATCTAGATTTAGGCTTTCAAATTTAAATCCATCAGACTAGCAGCACTGTTTCTGCAGAAACCCACTCAGTTATAATAGCCAGGCTGGAGAGACCGTTGCCCGGGTGTGAGATTTGTCAGAAGTTTTCCTAATTTCAGGATTTTTTGTTCAGAATTTTTTCTGATTTCAGGATTTTTCAAACGATCTCTTTTTTAAATCAGGAAATCCTGGTTATACCATTACAGTGTGTGTATATATAGAAGCTGACATAGAGCACAAGATATGGGTGTTAAAGGGATACCTTTAGGTAAACACAATCAAAGACCCTACGCTGCCATGAAGCCCTCAAAACATCCGTTGATTATTTTGTGGATGTTTCATTAAATGGCAGTAAATGTCATGGAAATTTTCATACTTTGATCTCGGAGAGCTCTGAAAAAAGTCATGGAATTTGGTTGTCAGCTTTACTTCATATTCCATCTTTCATTTCCCTAGGCACTGTTTGCGACTTCCGGCTGTCTTATGGACGCCATCTCAGTCGTCGGTCCAAAATCATTGCTGTCAACCGCAACAAGTCTCAACTTCTGAAGGTACCATCCACTTCTTAAAAAAGCTTAAAATGGGGTTGAATATCAAGTTTTGAACTTGATGTGGTTGTTGAAGTGAATCTTAACCCCTTCATGCTGGGATTATTTTGACCATGACTTCTGGGCTGTGGTATGCCCTGAATGAAGGGCTTTGTCCAGCAGCAGGCCCCATTGAACCAGCAGCTGCATGGTGAATAGACTGTATGTGTGGTATGCACTAATCCTTACACAAAGCCGCGGCTGTGGATGGCTCCCGGTATGAAGGGGTTAAGTACATACCAGTAATGCTGCTAGCTTGGCTTCAGTAGTGCTCAAACAATTCTATACTTCTAAGCTTATATTACTTGCTTCAGCATCCATCCAAATTATCCATAGTTTTGTGTTGATTCCCTTTTGTAAGATCTGTGATTCACTTTTAAGGGCTCGGAGTCTGAAGTCTCCTTGGTATGTCTTCCACATTGGCTGGTACTCTGTGCGTTTGTGATGTCCTAACCCTACTATATCTCTCCCATTCTAAATCGTGGATGTTTGTTTTTTGGGTCAGAACTCTGACATGATCTGGACCCCAACCCTGGCAATCCAGGGTGACCCTGGCACCTTCCTAGCCTCCTTACAGAAGGCTCTAGGGGCATACAAGTGTGACCCAGAATGGCCCCGTGTCTTGAAACTACGTGATGAGGAGAAAGAACAGGCCAATACGTAAGTTGATAATTTGTAGTTGTCATTTAGGATGATGAAATCAATGATTCCTCATGATGTCCATGGCACTTGACTTTTAAACTTGAAGAAACTTGTAAAAAAGAAGCAAGGAAGAGCGAGTCAGTTTTAGAGTCAGTCAGGTTGGGAGGAAATCCTGACCGTAGAATCCGTCTGAGACTGAAACCCCATTCACATGTCGGTGTGGGGTGGAGCTGAAGTTGGTTCTCCAAAGTGGGAGGTGAGGTAAGTAGCACCAGACCAACCTGACTGGGATTGACCAATAGACCCATAACGTAATGATGATATGCTTTGTTAACGTGTGCTTTCCTGTGAAAGTGAGATGGGACTGTCTCCCTCCAGCCCCCATAGGAAAGGCATTGGTCTGAACAAAGTGTGACATCCTTGTACCTTAGATCTGCAGCAAGTTTGTTGAAAAAGGCTGCTTAACAAAAAGCTAGCTGAGAACCGGTCACAGGTTACATGATATTTTAGCTGGTAACCGATGTTGTTCCAGAAAGCAAATATCTGTGTTTGGCAGCTTTTCATTTAATTTGCTGTCAGCTTTGCAGAGCGTCCCACGACACCTTTATCTCAAAAACACAGACTAAGGCTTGTGTTTCTAATCATATGTAGATAGAGTGAAGGATAGCAAGGACAAAGTTTGGAAAGGCCACTTTATACATCTGGACAAACAGATATGACAAACATGTGACTGCAGATGTTTGAAAGCCTGGCAGTTATTTACACTGCAACAAAATCAGCACAGCTTAGCTTAATAAGCTAATTTTAGAACCCATTATTTGTCTGGTTTGCGTTTGAGGGTTTCAAACTATTCCAATGGAGAGAGCTTGTACTTCTTAGCTTTGCATTTCTCCAGAGTTGATGAAATGTAAACAGTCATTTGTTTGTCCATTGTTTTTCCTCTGTAACAAAATTTGAATGCGATTTCATTTTTCCAAGTGGCAAATCCAATGCTCCAGTCAACCACTTCCTGAATCCATTGAAGGTGCTTCATATCATGGAGGACTGTCTAGATGACAACAGCATATTGGTGGCTGATGGCGGGGACTTTGTGGGCAGTGCTGCCTATATCCTGAGGTAAACTGAGAGTGACAGTTACAAGTGGCTATTGCTGTGACAAATGACAACCACATTAATGACAGTGACAGGATATATTTTAGTAGGTGGTATCAGGGATTATCTGGGCAGTTACAGCTGGGTGGCCACTAGTGGCATAGGTGGAGAGGGGGGTAAGTTTTTTTAAAGACTTGAAACTGTTTGAAACGCTTCTACCATTTTTGTTGGGTGGAGGGGAGATTTCTTGTTTGTATGAAAACAATTTGGGCTTCCGTTTTAAGAAAAAAAATCCCATTTTGTCCTACCCCACCATGCCCACTCAAAACTTGGATATGCCACTTGTGAGGAAAGTTTGGTTTGGTGAGAATGAGCTGTGACCATGACACTTGTCAATGACTGCTACTGTCACAATTGCATTGACAAAGGCAAAAGTCACTGGATGATGGCATCATGCACATGTAGCAGCTGACAACAAATACTTCGTGGACAGTGCTAGACTGAGCCGTGGCAGTGACAGTCACAAGTGATCTAGTGCCATGTCGATGGTGACAGTTACAGTAATGACAAATGATTGGATGACAACAGTGTGTGGGTCAGCTGACAGTGGTGGTTTTCATGGCAGTGCTGCCTCCAGCTTTGGGTTAGCTTTGTCACCTTTGTGGACATTCACCTTGACAGAAGGTGTGGCAGTGCACACAGCAATCACTGTCACAACAGTCATGGCAGTATTGTTGAAGCTGGTTTGGTTGATAGTGCTGCCGTCACAAGGGTAACTTTGGAAGTAATTTGCATGTGTTCTTGTATTTTTGTAATTTTTGAAGCTCATTTTCAAAAAAAAATCTTTACTTTTCAAGCCTTGCTATTGTCAAAAGCTCAGATACTAAGGGTGGGACGTTTACACGTTTAAACGAAAACAGTTCTAAATTCGTTTACAGATTTTCCGCAACGTTTAATCGCAATGGCCCCTTTTAGAGGTTTGACATTTCATTGACATAATCTGGCATTCTTTTTTATTGTAAACGATGCCTGAAAAAAGTGGATTTTAAAACAATAAACATTGCATGTTTTAAACGCCCCAACATCAATCTACATTTTTACATTGGTTGGACTATGTGCATTGTTGAACTATGCATGCATATATATGAAAACACCGAGGTAGGCGGCAGCGGCCTCTGTAAAGTGTCGGCTGAACATTTAAACGGTTTTGGAAAGTTTTCTAAACATCGTCCAAATTAAACATAAATTCCCAGCCTCATTAGATACACAGGTATTTACTCTCACATTTTACATATAGTTATTAAAAGTTAGGGTCATTGTTTGGTTTTTGTTAAGGTAATGGTGATTCATAGGCAAACTTGGGTGGGTCCTTCCATGAGATTGGGCCACAATTTGTGACGGTGTCCTTGCTACTTGGGTCACTTCTACCACCTGTCATGACCTGGAGACTAGGTCATTTGCTCTGTAAAAGCAACACACACCTCTGTATTCAGCCTTGCAAGATGTACATGTATAATTTTGAATCCATGTGCAAGGAAATAGCTGTTCAATTTTACGGAACCCACAAAACAATAGACACCTTCACAAATTATGTCCCAACCTCATGGAATGACCCAGATACAATGAAAGTCATCCAGGGAAGTTTTAATTCCATACAGTGCTTACTTATAGATAAAACAGTTAAAAAGATCTTTTCTAAAATATTCTAGTATCTTATTCAAAGATACAGAAATCTCATTTCTGAAAAGACAAGACTTGACTGGTATTTGCAACACTTAATCTCCTAGTTGTGTGTGTTGACTCCATCAGACCTCGTGGCCCTCTGACATGGCTGGATCCTGGAGCCTTTGGCACTCTTGGAGTTGGGGGAGGCTTTGCCCTTGGAGCCAAGCTGTGCCGTCCAGAGTCAGAGGTTTGGATTGTGTACGGTGATGGCACTCTGGGGTATACAGTGGCTGAGTTTGACACCTTTGAGAGGCATGGGGCACCAGTGATAGCCGTTGTTGGCAACGATGCTTCCTGGATGCAGATTGAGCGTGGACAGATTCCTATCTTTGGTTCGTCCGTTGGATGCCAGTTGGCGGTAAGATATACTTACTTATGATACAGTAATAAAAAACAACTAGGAAAATCTATTTAGAGCCATTTGGTTCATCAGGCTGGTGTTTATCTCTGGTTTCCTTGACATGAAGTGACTGAGAAGAACATGTTTATTTCCTCCTGGATGGGATGCCTGTGAATGACAGGTTGCTTCACATCTAATTCCAGCACTCAATTGTACTCCTTGGTGGGAGAGGCAAGTGGGCATAAGGTGGCTTGCCAAGGGCCACAACTTACATGTACATGTCCAGCAGCTTGACTCCAACTGGTTACCCTCTGATCAGAAGTCACAAACCATAAAGGGTAGCTGCAATCAATTTGATTTAATACAAACCTTCAAAATGTCTCAGTTAATATTGTTTTCAACTTTTGTTTCCCTGTTTGAAAGGGTATTTACCTCCCTTTTTGGTTTTATGCTAATGAGTATTTCCATATTCATGACAGAACTGTGATATCATCCTAGGAAGAAAGCCTGAATGTTTCATTGTTTGTACACGAACAAATCTTGCATTTTTGTAGATTTTGCTGGACTAATTTTTCTCTTTGATGAGTCATTATTGATTATTTGCGTAGCAATAAGAAAGCATCAATCTCTCTCGCAGAAATGTTTTCAGTAAGTAAATTCTGGGTTCACAATTGGATCAGAAAAACCTATGCACTAAATTATTTCTTCACTGGATGACTTCAAAGTAGCAGTGCCCTCACTTGTCCAGGAAAGCATGGATAATGTTTAATAACAAAGTGCACTTTTCAATGCATTGAACCAAAGAAGAATGTGAAAGGGTTTTCATACTTTGAAGAAGACTGAAGAAAAAAATCATTGCTGCTACACTTTAACCGCTTGGCCACCTCCATCCCATGACACTGTAAAAGATGTTACATGAGTATTAGCTTTGTCAAAATGGGTCATTAATGACCAAGAATGTTTCTCTGCAGCTGACCATTTAGAGAGAGTGTCTCATTCATGCATGTTGAAAAAGTTTGCATTCTATGGGAAGATCTCCAGTGGAACACTTGCATTTCATCAGAGCACCAATAGGCCCACATTGCTGGAATAATCCATGTACAGGATGGGCTATGTTAGCATCCTGAGGAGAGATGTGGGTGTAGAGACCACAACAGAGCTGGCTGATTGCATGAAAGATTAGGGAGATCGTATTGATTCCCTTGGTAGACTTACCTGTAGACTAACATGTATGAATGTTTGCATTATTTTTCCGGGGTTTGCACAGTCATGGAAAATCCTGGGGGAAAAATAGTTTTTCCGGAAAATTCCTGGAAGTTGGAGGAAAATAGGGTTTCTAGGAATCCTATTGTCAGAAGCAAAAGTCTTGGAAAAGTCATGGAAATCAAGATCATGTGAGGTCATTTTTGAAGGTTTGCTTTGTATTTTATGAAGGAATAATGATAAATTTACTGGCTATCCTTGTCAGTGAATATTTCAGTTCTGAAAGGTCCTTGAAAAGTCATGGAATTTTGTTTTTCAGATTCTGTAGGAACCCTGTTTTTCTCAGCCAAAATTCCCTTTCCTCTTGTTGGCCTGCAGTTCCGTGACTATGAGAAGGTGGCTGAGGGCTACGGAGGCAAGGGATTCCGTCTGAGCGAGGAGAGCCCAGAGCAAATCCAGGAAGTTTTTCAGGAAGCCAAGAAGCTATGCAAGGAAGGCAAGCCGGTCCTTATCAACTGTCTAATAGGCAAGACCGACTTCCGTGATGGCTCCATCTCTGTCTAGACTCTAGGTATTTATGATGTCAAGCATTTCAAAGGAAGAATATTAACTTGCTCTTGAAAGTTTCAGTTAGGGTTTTTCCCCACAAAAACAAGTGTATTAGCCGGATATGCAAGCACTTTGTCCCGATACGCACAAAAAATGGCCCATCATAATTTCCCCTCCCTGACATGTTTAAAAGTCAACCTCCCTGCTTAATAGGAAGTGACCCCTAGGGTATGGTGAGTGGGTCATCATGTTGTTTATTAAAATTTAGGGCCAAAGTATTTTAGAGAATGAAGTTTTGTTTCTTTCAGGGAATATTGATGCCATCACATGCAGCAAGTAAAATGAATCCCTTCCAAGTCGTTGTATGAAAACGCCTTTCTTAATCATCCCAGAAACAAGTTCAAATACACCAGAGAGCACCTTGTTCAACTTACCAAATGTGGCAATCCAGTGCCGTAGCTTCATAAGTCCTTGAAAACAAATTAAAATCCCCTTAATTTGATGTACATGTAAAAACTCAAAGGAGAGTTCAGAGTTGTATTAAGAATGCAGTTGCCATGTAATATTTCCAGAGTGGTTAGCTATTGATTCAGCTGTCCTCTTCCTGACGGTAGAGATGAATTTCAGTATTTTCCAGAGTCATAACTCTTTATACAATGTACACGTAAAGCCAATGATTTGTAGTGAGATCCTTGTTGGCACTGTAGTCGGTAAGAACTCATATTGTCATGCATAGCTCTGTGTAATCCAGATCCTCCAATATCCAACATGTGATAAGGGCTCTACTGTCACAGAGCTTGTGAGCTTAAAAATTGGCTTAGCACATACATGCACATGCATTTTTCTTGGCACAGGCAGGTTACCAGTGAAACGTTTGGTAATGCATTATGTTTCTGACTGGTTACCAGCATTTTTTTTTGGTTTTTAACATTTATTTGTTGCTCAGCAGCGCTGTGACTTTCTGCTATAAACTTTGATTAGCTGAGATTGAATCAGGGCTGTCAGTTTCACCCCACTCTCACTTGACATGAATTTACAAAATGCCAGGTATCGCAGGAATCAGGATGATTTCAAGATGAACATGTCCAGAGAAATAGAATTAGAGGCTGATCTGAACAAAGCCCTGAAAAAGATTGATGTAAGCTTCAGTGAATTCAAATTTTTTGCACACATATACATGTGACCTTTAATGATTATCAGCGCCAATGATCTGTAATGCTCCTATTTCATTGTACATGTAATCTTTCTGGCTCCCCAGAGAGCTAGGGTTAACACCCCCCCATAAAAAAAGATGGACTTGTCACTGATTTAAACTTGTCAGTTGTTGTCATCATTTGCTTTATTACGGTCTAATAGTGGAATTTATCAGTGTAATGGTCCAGGTATTTTTAAAGTGCTCACATGGGGTCAGCTTCATTTGGCAAATGTCTTCTAATTATATTTTATGTAATATTCATAATGTAGTCATTTATAAATATCTTAGACAGTTTCCCTATTCAACAGTGCAAAATATGAGCGTGTATTAACAATTGATACTGCCCACTGAGATTTGATAATGCCTGCTCTGTGAGACTTTGCTGGCACCTGGATACGAGACAGTGTAACCCATCCTTATTGGTCAAGAGTCTGCGTGTGATGCAGCACAGAGAACCTGCTTCGTGCGCACCAAGTCCATATAAGGAGATTCTTCTGGACTACTTGCACAAGAAATATACCATAAAATTGATGGGGGTGTTCAGGAAAATGAAAGTAAAATTCGTGAACAAATTCCTTGTATATTGATCGTATATTGACTTCTTTTGATTCTCCGACTAAATCAGTATTTATGAATAGGAATAAATATGTGCTTTGACAGTCTTTAATTAATGTTTAAGACCGGCTCAGGAGACTGAATGATGATAATGCCCAAGCTGCACGTTCTTTCTCCTGAACCAGTCTTAAATGCACATTGAAGAGCGGTCGAGCGCACCTGCAGTGTCTAATCCAGTCTTGTCACATCAGCTCAGCGCACCAATGCATCAACAGTAGCATGATAAGAGGAGTCCTTCAAACCATTTTGAAAAAATTTTCCTCCCACAAAATATAAAGAGGAATGGATGTCTGCACAAGAAATGATTAGATTGGAAGTCAGAGTGTGAAAAGTACTTTTTAATTACTTTCTGTTACTTTTTCTTAGGTGAGTGGAGAGGGCCACTTTACAAACAATTTAGTCTTAATTGCTGAGCGTCATTATGTGGCAAGTGTCTGTAAGAGAGTTAAGTGGGTTGGTTGCAATAATAACTTGACAGTGTACTCCTATTGTTGTCATTTTGAAAAAAAGACTAGAGTTCCGTTCATTGTGACTTATTTTCCCCCAAAGGAAACTTGGCATCTACATGTATAAAGAGCTCCAGCTATTACCGATGCTGCATAGACACGGGCTATTGCAGTTTTTGTTGTAACAGTCAATTAAAGTAACTACAGTCGAACACAGATAAAAGCAGCACTGTTAATACAAGGTCATATTTATAACAAGAACAATTTCAGGTCCCAATTCTTCTTGTTTTTTTCCATTATTGATAATATAAGGTAACTATTATAACAAGGTAACTTGTGACGTCCCTGGGACCGTCTTATAACAGTGTTCCACTGTACTGCTTTTTGCCTTGGAGAGAAAATACTATCATTCACTCAGGCATGACTAGATGCATAAAAAATTCTAGGCTTGTTGGATTTCTCTCCTTACACTTACAGTATTACAATGTCTTATTATTTTTTATAGTTTTTACTGAAGTTGACGGACTAACAGATATGGAGTGAAAAGCAAGTAGCTTCAGCACTGGCACTTACCAGGTTATCACACGTATCAGGAATCTGAATAGTACCAATGGGCAGGCCATCCATTTAGAAACATCACAGCTTGTGTTGGCAATAGAAGTATTAAACAGCTAAACGAATTCCACATGTTCTGCTCTGAAGTTTGAGTGCAAAGTTTTTCCAGATTTGGTGATGGTTAGGTAACAGTTGTGGGATATTTATTATTCCTGTGAGATTCATTGAGATCGCAGTATTAAATGTCTGTGGTCCTCCTCATACATAGCTTTGTTTCTGTTGATTAGCTTGTAGGGGATCATAACCGAAGTGTTGCCCATGTCAAATCTTGGCTCCGGTTGGAGTTTTTGTTTTTACGCAGTTTTGTCAAGCAAATGGATGATTTCGTGCCCCAGTATTTCCTGTTTATTTTTAAAATTGTCATGGATTGACTCGCTCACTGTCAGGTAACGGGATCAGAATAGTTTACGAATAGTCCAAGCCTTTGATAGGACTTGAAGTCTCGTCTTGCCAACTACATGTAAGCGTGGATGGGAGAGCACAATTGGGGCGTGCAAATGGTTTGAAACATAATGAGGGAAGTGTGATTTTCTGGTCTTTTTCATTTCTCTTCCGTTTAAACCTGTGTACAAAGCACCAAACTGTGGGATCAACCCTCAGAAAGGCCATAAAAGGTTCCATTTAAAAATCCGAAAGGTTTGCCACGGCCAACGATTTAAGCCTCCCGAAAATTTGATTCTTGATCCGCTCTTGACCGTTATGTGTACTGACATCGCATGTAAAAGGAGGTATTTTTTGTGTGGGACAGCTCTGCTCGGACGGAACATATAGCAAGCTTTTTTTGTCACAAAATGTCTGATTACGACTTCTTAGGATGCTACAATCGTGTCCCGGAATTTTAATTAATTTTAATTAAGTGAAGTACCGGTACATTAAGTTTTACTCGCATTGCAATGCAACTTAAGATTTTTAACAATTCCAAATTTTAATGGTTTGAAATTCACTTACATTTGCTTAAATCAACGCGTTTGTAGAAGCCATGTTTCCCGTGGCTGTTTGCACTCTTAGTTGAGTGGCCTTGGGGATGGTCATGTAGTGGTTTATATGATATTAAAAATTTCTGAAAGAAAAACAACTATTTGTTATCTTTGTCGCTTTGTGCTTCGTGTATTACGATAAGCATTTTCCAACTACACCCCCATTCAAGTTGGGAAGCCACCATGTATTGCCATTGATTAATAGAGTGGCGCTAACCTTGTACATTATGTGGGTCGAGGACATGAGCTCGTCTCCACACGATTGATACTGAAGTTATGAGTCTACTTGTCACTTGGTGCGTTCATATCGAGTGCAATGGAGCAGGGTTGAAATAGACTCGGTTCAAGACTGTAATGATCAATATTAATTAAGTTGCGATCATGAACTTCTTAGACCAATTGGTAAAGAGCAGTTTACATGTACATTCTTCTTGTTTTTTTGTCACGGAACTAATAAATTACTGTTAAAACGATTGGAAGAATTGATCGCATAATCAAGGGAAATTTCCAGTTTGTAAGTTACAGACTGTCGTGTAAGTCGCCTGTCGTGGATAAAATAGGTAAATCCAGAAATCTCATGTAGGTTGACATGCGCATCAAGCAATTTTGCACATAATTATGAAACATTATGACACAGCTAGGTTCATGGCTGCACCGCCAGGCCACTATTTGGCTACTAGGACAGTTATGTTTACTCTTTTCCGATCTTTTCTATTTTGAAGGCTCAACCGTAACGCGTTTGGGGAAAAGTGAAATTAAAAATACAGATAAAATGTGTCTATTGTGGTTAGGATGTGGTTTAAAAAGGGTCAATAGACTCCATTCCTACACGTAGGAGTTTTGTTCATTCCATCTCTTTTGAAACAAATGCCATTCAACCTATCTTTATGTTCTTATTTTCAAAATTAAAACTAGTTTTAGCTGCACACTGAATCAGAATTACAAAAAACACCAATCCTACCAACCTATGTTCAGACGACTTGCTTCACGAAGCAGGAACCTTTTTGCCCAGTCATTCTGGAAATGTATTCGTAATTTCGTAGAGCATGCGAAAGATGTTGATGGCATTAAAAATCACACTTCCAACTGCGCATGACCACCACTGATAACCACAAAACTTCTTCAAAAGTTCTGCTTCCCCGAAATATAAATCACATATAAAATTTGTAACCCTCCCCCAGGTAAAAAGTCGATATAAAACATTAAAACATAAATGCACAACTTGAAAGTATATAAACACGGATGAAAGTTAATGAAATAAGGCTGGTTTAAATGAGTGGTTGTATTCTGTAAAAACAGTGCTGCCATAATTTGTGTAGAGTGATAATGGCGCCACCATAGCCTGTGTTTATCTCTCCAGGGTCGTTAAGAATGCATGTACTCTGGTGAGTTGACCGCTGGAATGGAGAGTTTTTCTGAGCAATTTGTCCGTTTCTTGTCACCAGCTCCAGTCCACCAGTGATAATGGTGATAATGATGTCCCTTTGACCTAAGCCTATACTAGTGCCGGCCCGGTATGGCGGTGTCAGCTGTCTCCCGGTCTCAGCGGTCCCCCTGACCTAGCCGGACATTTCAGCACGACAAAAGCACGGTCTCGTTGGTCTTCCGTGCTGACAGCTAAGTTACTACGTGTGGGCCAAAGCCTGAGGAATGATACTTTGGGCGGTGCTATTAGCTTTGGTGTAGGCCTATGTGCACGTACATGTACAGTACAGAACGTCACGTGCAACGTGAAGCATGCATGGCTGCACTGCTCAGCACGCCACTTTAACGGACGACTTTCCGGTGTTATGCGCACAGATGGCATGACGTATTTTTACCATATTTGGCAAGGGGGACCGCGGAGACCAGGAGACAGCTGAGACAGCCGCACCGGTGCACGCTTTGGTAATAATTCATCTGGTTTAGAACAAGAAACAAAAAATCGATCAGGTTTGATACGAAGGAAACGAACCAAAGGGTGGTTTGCCTAAAGCAAGGTTTTATTCTTCTTTTATCTATTTTTTAGCTTCTCTGTCCTCTTCCTTTTTCGAGTCTGCATTTTGAGTTTTGGGGGTTCGGTTTGTTTGTTTTTTTCATTTTGTGTGTGTGTGTTATGTCATTTTGTGTTTGTTTTTTACTTGAAAAATGAGGTTTGAAAAAGCAAAATGTCAACCAATCCATTAGATAATCAGACATTTAAGAGAACCCTGAACACATCATAGGAGTGACTTTGCGATCTTCAAATACTTCTTTGTAGTAAAGGACGCGAGCTTCAAATTGCACAGGTGTTTGTGGAAGTGGTTGTGGTTTGGGAATTCGTTTGAAACCTAGCTACAAATCCTCCCTCATCAACTATCAAACCATTATAAGGATGTTAATTCTCTTGATGATTATGCATGTTTCTCTCATTTTTTTTGACCAGTAGAAACCAATGCGTGAAATTTAAACGAATAGTGGTCACCCTGAAACTTACGGAAGCGTATTGCTTCCAACCGCGAAAAAATAGTTTATCTTGTTTTTTTAAACGACTTCCTATCTCATAAACGACATGACTATAATTAGAATTGCGAGATAGTGATGTCTCGTTTAAACGAGATAGTTATGTCGTTTATTTTAAACGAGATGATAAGTTGTTCAAATAAATTAAAATATTTTTTCGCATTGGCAGCAATACGCTTCCGTAGAAACTAATGACCCGAAACCAAACGTTCTAGGGAGACTCGACCACCATTGCCTTCAGATATAACGAAGATCAGGATGAGAAGAAAGTCAAATGGGCTTCGTTTTTTCAAACACTATGCATTTTGTATGGAACTAATGCGTTTACCGGTAATGCGAAATCTCAATCAAAACAGACTGACATTTTAATGATATCTCCTTTATTTTCAGTCAAGCAAGGAAAAATGCCTTTTAGTTTTGATGGATATGGCAGATATTGTTGCTCCACTTCTGAAAAGAAGTAAATTTGAATATGATACACATGCACTTTTTAACACGACACAGCCAGAAAGCTGCGGTTGTGTTCGAATACATAACCACGGCTTTCTGGCTTTCAAAACAAAATCTACTTTATCCCTTTTCTTTTGTTCGAACAAGGACAAAATCTTTGAAATTCACAGAACTTTCGAAAGGTTCGAGAAAAGAAAGAGGATAAAGTAGAGTTTGTTTTGAAGGAATGTACCAATAAATGAAACGGCTGGAGGAGCCGTGTGGTTCCATCTCCTTTTCCTGATCATTTCTATTTCAACATGATACATGGTAGATGTCTTTACCAAAATTAGCACGAGAAAGAATACAAAATATAGGATTTTCGCTTAAATTCCTCGAAAGTAGATTCATGTTAGTTTGTGAGAGTACGCGTTTAAGTGTATTGCTAATTTGTATTTCTTGTTCGTTTCCCTGGCGTACAACTTAGTTTGGAGGGTCAATGTTTGCTTAGGCATCCAAAGAATACAGGCAATTTCCATTTGGCGCACATTGATTTTTTTCTTTCTATGTTTTTTAACCAGGTAAAAACCCGATCTTTTATAAATTCGTCTCCCTAGGGAGTCGAGACCCTGGGGGAAGAAGAAATGTTTTGGAAGTAGTAGTAAATCCCAACAATAGTCTAAAGAAAACACCCACGTAGGGATTGAAAACCCGTGTCGGCCTGACTAAGGACAACGTATACATGTACTTGTCCGAAAACGTTGAATAGGCCTACCTTCTGATTGTTTCAGAACCTGATATAGTCACAAAGGACATACTCCCTTTTGGTGCTACGGCAAACTTTTCTCTTATGACCAATTCAGTACAATGTCGATGAAAAAGATTTACAGTCAGCCTACTCATGAAAAAGAGACAGCGAGGACCATCCTGTGTCGGTTTATTTTAGAGCCATTGTCATTGGATGCGCATGTGGTGGCGGACTGGATAGGAAGTCCCAAAATACGTAAATGTTTCCTTCGAAACTACACTATTTCACTTTAAAATGTCATCACTCCTCCGAATACCACGTATCAGAGGGATTTATAGAGCACATGTCGTGTAAACCTGGGCTGAAAATTGGGGGGGGGTAGGGATGGGAAAGGGTGAGGGATGGTTTGTCCGACCATGAAGATTTGAAAAGCGGGGGGGGGGTTTACACCGTATGACTTTATATCTTCGATATTCATGGTATCGATGCATATCTGTACTGTGCATTCAGAATGGAATATTGTGGCCTGTTTCCCTTTTTGAGTAACGAACGTTGAACTGTTTTTCGTCACTGATCATCTTGACTCTTGAACATGACGTTAATTTATGGTTTAATATTTGGTTTTACAAATTGGTGCCAAGTAGCATAAAATAAGGCACTTGTACGTACACTGCAATTTAGACAAATGGTACGTCGCATTATATGCTATACTGATTCAGTTATAGCCGCATACTTTCCATGTGGAGCTAAAAGCGTTGACATTGACAAAGTTTTAAACTCTAAAACGCCTCATATCTAAGGAGGACATACCTGAATAGAACGTCCAAGAAAAACACAGTGTCCTTCCATTCTTTCGAACAATTCCAAACTTCGGTATTTATACAGGGACTTTTGGGACAAAATGCAACTGTGCAGAACGAACCTTGACACAGCATTTCCTTGATGTAGGAAAACCTGTGGCAAGAGCTTTTACCGATGGTCTTCCCTGAGTAAAAGGAAACTGAGGGCCAATGATTTTGACACTGTGGGCGCAGAATGTTTTGGTGTCATGTGGTATGCAGCCGTGATGAACTTGCGACTTCACTTTTTCTGAGCAAGAGTGGTGTTTACACAGGGTCATTCCTCAGCTACCCTTCACTTCAAAAAGCATAAATATTAATATAATATTATCATAATATGTAATTACGGTCCAAGGCAACCACATAAACATACTTTTGTGGACGATGAGGCTACCTTAAAAAGGGAAGGCCAATGCGGCAGTAACCAAATGTAATTAGAAAGAGCGTCGCGACCAACTATCAGCATTGTCTCCAGGAAATAAATAACATTTACGTCAGCCACAACAACACAGCTTTTCCTGCTCTAAATCTGATCTGTATAATAATTAATTGTAAATCCATTCTAAGGTACAATACATCGATCATTATTATAACGTGCTTGCTAATGTAACATGTGGATCGGATGAGAAATTATGTGCATGCCCAAACAAAGTTGAAGAAAAGACACCGTCACAATGATAATGGTCTACGGTGTTTTATTCAGAAACATGGACTGATATCATTGAAAGTATGGTGCTGATGAAGTTAACGAGGAAGACTGAACTGAAGGAACATTAAAGACGGAATATTCTAAGGGTAATAATGTAGTTTAGCCTGGGTGGTAACTTCCTAAACCCGTGGTCAAATTTACTATCGTACAATTGCATCATGGTGTTTATAGTTGGTGTTTCAGGCAACGTAATACACGACGCACGACACAACATACGACGCGACACACGATGGTCCCACGCAACGGGCGACGGAATAAGCGACGTTTAGTATGGTATTCAATAGCCACCAAATTGGGTCGCCCAACGCCACGACGCGACGCTACGACAGCTCCGTCGTGTCGTCCCGTCGCGTCGTGGCGTCGCCTCCTCTCATTACTTTTATGCTGTGTTTTAATGCATTCCGTCTTGGCGTCGCTTCGTGCCGTCCAGTCGTGCCATTTCGTCGTGTTATATCGTGATGCTGTCGCGTCGTGCCAACTCGTCTTCCAGTCGTATCGTGCTGTCGTGACGGTCCCGTATTGCCGTCGCACCGTCGTGTCGTGCTGTCGCATCGTGTCGTCGTCCATCGTATCGTGCCCTTGTGCCTTACTGTTTCTTAAAATGATCAATAGAAGGCGTATGTCACAAGCCCTGGAAAAACTAACGTACGTGCGTAGTGCTAGTACTAGTGTTGCATGCACTACACCAATTACGAGCCCATAGAAAACAGTGCGAAATCAGCCCAAAATAGCGCTGCTTGTTGACACTTAATTGGAGGACCGGGTTGTCCTCCGTTTTTTTCGCTGGAAATTCAAGATTATGGCTAGGAAATCACTTTTCGTTTCAACTATATGGGGGTAAGCCACGTGCTTTTCTTTTTATTCGTCTTTCTCGAAGATACCCCCAAATGGTAAAACCATGCACTCAGCTCTGAATGTAGCCGGCCGCCTCTATCCAAAATAGGTACGTAATTTGGGGCTTTTTGTGGAAGAAATACCCCGGAACTAGAAAATATCAGTCCCAAATTCGGGATTTATAGAAATATCTCTATGATCCTCCCGATTGTGGCATGTCTTATTGTAAAAACCCCGTGGGATCACAAAATATTAATTAGCTCGCGCGCAGAAATACATCGATTTTGTGGAATGCACCCATAGGGCCTAGGCCTACATGATTTAATCTTGGAAAATGGTACATGGGTCATTCCATGAGGTTGGGGCACAATTTGGGACGGTGTCCTTGTTTTATGGGTAACTTTTACCACCTGTCATGACCTGTAGAGTAGGTCATTTACTCTGTAAAAATATCATACACCTCTGTATTCAGCCTTGCAGGATGTTTAACAATGTCAATTTGGAATCCACCTGCAGGGAAATAGCTGTTCATTTCTACGGAACCCATGTAACAATTGACAGCGTCACAAACTGTGCCCCAACCTCATGGAATGACCCAGATATTGGTATTGAACTCTGTCTCTAAGGGCGCCCCTTATTTCCACCAGTAGTGAGGCAATGGCGAGAGCACGTTGCGACGGCCGAAGGCCAATACGCAACAGGTTGACGGCACGCGGCACGACTCGACGGCACGACGGCACGATGTAATGCATTATACACAGCAGGCGTCGTGCCGTTGCGTCGTGTGGCGTCGCCTAAAAAGAGGCAGAAACGTGTTTCGTAAATAGTACACCATAATCAGCAAGACTGTGAATCACTTTTTTGGCGCTGCGTTTAGACAGACACCGTCCTTTTTTTTGTCGAAGCACTTCAACAGACTACTTGACGATCCTTCGACCATGGTTCGGCGAGATGGCAACATACCTGGTGGGAGATTCGAGTGGTAGTTGTAGCTCCCCTGCACCGCTCCGAGAGACTGAGAATTACCACTCGTGCAAGCAGTCTACAGAATGTGGTTGCTATATACCTTTTTCGTGAAGAAACAAAGCTCAGTTGATTTTCCATCTCATCCGTCCATTTTGACAGCTTAATGAAGGGCTTAAAATCTAACTGTATGTGGACCGAATTTATCAACCCAACACGAAAATTACAACTTCTCTGTGGCAAAATGAGGAGGAGAAAAATTACTTAGAGAGGGACTGATTTACGGGACCCAGGGGTGGGGGCAAATTTACTGCATGGTAATGCTGGTCCCGGACAGTTTTACCGGGGGACAAATTTACCGTGTACACCTGTCTTAAACGCAGCGGCCAAGCGCATATTTATTCCCTTATTATTAAATGTTTCTCGGTATAATAAATAAGGCATGTACACGTGTATCGTATTTGAAACCAGCTGTTGAATGAAGCCCAATGTATATTTGTGTCAATTATGGTTTGTCATATTTTCTACTTTCATTCATTCATGTAATTTATACGTCTGTAACAGCTTGAGTACATTAGATGAGTCGGGATAGTAAACGAAGAAGTTCAAATCAATTGTTTGCTTTTGATGCACAGTTTTTTGTTTGTTTTGTTTTTTGAGTTTTTTGGGTTTTTTTATTACTATACGAGAAAACGATGTGACTTGTGTCGGTTGCTCTCAATGATAAGTTCACTTTTTCACAGTGTAAGTTTTGCAAGCTGACACTAGTCTTAGCGGCACAGTGAACCAGAATTGTTTAAAAAATACCAACGTAACCTGTTTTCAGATGACTTGCTTTTAACAGGAAGCAGAAGGTGTTTGCCGTAGCGTGCTGGAAGCATCGTTCGTAGAGCAGGCGAAAGATGTTTATGTCATTAGAAAGCACATTTGGAATGGAAGTAAAGTATTATTTTAAAGGAACCAGGAAATACATTTTTCTTAGAATCACTTTTTGTGTATCTCTGTACTCTTCTTCCATGTATGAAGACTGTTTGACATCGTTTTTGAGTTTTGTGAACTGAACAGTGCACTTTTCCAGACATTAAAAATTGACCAATCATTTCTGGACAAGTGAGGACGCTTTTGCTTTGATGTAAATCCAGGAAGACATGGTTCAGGGTGAATGTTTTCACGTTCAAACTGTGAACCCCAAATTTGCTATCTGGGAACATGTCTGTAAAAAGGATTTTTGCTGGATTATTGCCATATATTTACACAGCAATAAATTGCAAAATAAAATCTGCCATAGCAGTGGTTAAAACATCTAGAAATTTTCTGTGCACAAATCAGTGCGACATTGAGATTCAGTGCCTTGGATGACATCATAGTTCTACTCATGAATCTGCAAATATGCATTAACATAAAACCAAAAAAATCAAATATGGGTCAAAATTGCAAAACAAAAATTTAAAACTAGGTTGATTGAAACCCAAAGATGCAATTTGAAGGGATTTTAGTAAAATTTATACATATGTGTCTATTTCCTGGTTTCTTTAAACTCAGAATTGCGCAGTGATGTTCCTGCATCACTGATTACCACAAAAAATCTTCATAAGTTCAGTTTCCCCTCAGTGTCTGTACATAAATATCACAAATAGAATTTCTTTCTTAACCTCTCAAGATAAAGGCAGTATAAATGTCACGCTGTCGTTCGGGTTTTTTTTAATTTGTTTGTTTGTTTGTTTGTTTGTTTGTTTTGTTTGCTTTTTGCTGTTCTATAAACCAAAATACCTGTACTATGTTAGAAATTCTGCGCTTCATGTAAAAATGAACAAAGTTGATAAAACAAGGCTGTACTAGAACAGCAAAAGCAATCCGCTGATAATTCGTGTAGAGAGATATGGCACAGTATAGCATTGCGTTTCGTGTGATGATCTCCACATGGTCAAGAATGCATTGACTCTGGTAGACTGACCGCTAAGAGAGTAAGCTATCTGAGTAATTACTCCTTTTCTCGTCACCAGTCAAGCGTAATAAATAGTGACATGTTACCTTGACCGAAAGCTAACGTTGCTACCGTTGTACGGTTCATGAATAATTCATCTGGCTACCAATATTTAGAAAAAAAATTCAGAGAGTATGGTCATCTATCAGGTGTCAATACAAAGGAAACGAACCGATGGCCGGTAGGCTGGCTGGATCGCTTGCTTTAGTGGGTGGGTGTCTTGGAAAATGAGGTCAAAAACTGTCTAACGATCCATCGGGCGATAAAATATTTAGAAGATGGAGCACATTATACAAGGGACCGTACGATCTTCAAACGTCTTTTCATGGCCACGCATCTCAGAATCATTTTGGCTATACCTGGGGCTTTAGTGGTACAGTTGTTCATGAAAGCATTGTTGTTTTGGAATTCTTATGAAACCGTGCTACAAACGTATCCCCTAAAACTAACAAAATCGTTATAAAAATGTTCGATTCTCTTGACGAATATGCAGGTCTTTCGTGTTCATTGCAACCTGATAAAGGAGACGTAAAGATATTCAAAATTAGTACGTCACTACAGAAGGATTACACAATAAACAGGATTTCTCACTCAAATTCCTTAAGAATAAATTCCTGTTGATTTTTGAACACGCTTTTCGTTGCATTACTGATGTCGTTGTTCTATTTCGCTTTCTTGGTGAACTATTGTAGCGCTTGGACAGTCAAACATAGTTTGCAGATACATACAAAGAGTTTGGGCAATATTTTCTTCCGTTTGGCACACATTTGTTTGGTGATATGTCTTCCTTCAATACTCTCCTTTCCGTTCACGTGGAATCATTTTAGCGTTTTACGCATTTAACATAATTTAACTTACATTGAAGGGAAGAGAAGTAAAGTTATTTACTTATTTATTCATTTTATATACAGGTGAGGTACAGATGGGTGGGGATGGGTGGGTGCTGTGGTGGTAGGGTGAGTGGGTATTGAAGATGCAACTTTTACCACATCCTACGAGCGACCGTGCGATCTTCAAGCATGTTTTTGCATGATCACGCGCCTCGGAACCTGATCTGATCTTATCTTAATTAAGCTAATTGATATGATTTGTTTAGTGAACGTGGAAACCTCTGCAAACTAAAATGGTTTTTATATAATATCACTACATTGCCTATTCTGTTCTACAGGCGTAGTATTTAATCTTATCTTTAATTCAGTCATAAGCAGGGGTTCTCTTGATAAACATCACGCATTACTTTTTATTGCCACCCGTCGCAATGTCACTATTTGACCTTTCCTGTAGATATTTGACGTTTGTGGTGTACCCTATACAGAGTATACTCACTGAAATATCGGAAATATGCGCAGTTGCTCTTGCTGATGCTGCGAATGATACGTAATTGTGTTCGGCAATGACAACATTGACCATATTTCCCCCAAGGAAGGTACCAGTTAAAAAGCAGGGCGACCAGATACATACTAAAAAAAAAAAAATAAATACCCAACGTTGCGTAAAATCTTACTCCTTGTGGTGGAAAAAAGGGAAACGGTCGTTTGCAGGGTAAAACGCTACGCAACACGGGTTGCGTCAAGTTTTACTCAGTATCGGAGCAAAGCGTTTACCCAATAATGGCGTCAAATTTCATGCCCTATTTCATTGTGTCAAAACTGTACCTAACAAATGAGTACCCATTCTCTTGACGCCACTGCTGATCCAACGTTACCCAGCGTTGTTGTGTGTACTTAAACCAAAATATTGGGTCAAAACTGAAACATGCATTTCGGCAGCATATAATGGACAGCAAGAATATGCTTGACCTAATACATTTATTCCATCACAGATTTCTTTACCTTTTATTCACAAATAGGTTTTTTTTTTTAACTTGCTTCTTCTGTGGATATATGAAAGGCTTAACAGTGGAAAGGGAAAACACTTGTATACGTTTTATTTACATCAAACCTTTCACACCTCACTGTTTATATCTGCTTGACTCAGTTCTGGTTACCTTTTCATTTGAGCTTAATTATTTTGTGTACAAAAAGGCTTGGCGGTATTGAGGGGAAAGACTTGAATAAAATGTGATTTACACCCAAACTTTTCTCATCTCAATTTTTATGTCAAATTGACTCAATGTTGATTTGTCCATTATGAAATTAATTGTTTTGTGTACTAAAAGACTTGAATTATTTTTTTCATCTTAAATTGACTCATTTGGTGCACATGAAAGGCTCAACACTACTTTGAAAAAAATGAATATGACATTTACATCAAAGTATTTCGAACCTCAGTTTTAAGTCCCCTTCACTCATTGCTTGTATTTGTTAATTTCAACTTAGTTATTTCTTGCACAAAAGGCTGAACAGTATAAAAAGAGCAAAACCACTGGAATATGAGGAATTAATATTCAAACTGTTTTTTATGGAGTTTTGTTGCTGGGAAATGTACTTTTGAAGTACTATTGAAAACTACCATATTTGAGGGTAAAGTGATAGTCGGCGCTGAATACCCCGCTGATCCTGGCTTGTCATGGATAGGTATACTGTAGATTTGGGAGTCAAGGAATGACTAGATATCTGCAGATGGCTGATGCTTGTGGTAGATAAGTTCAGTCGAGGATTTGATACATTGTACCCGGCAAGGGTACAAAGCTTTTATATGGCTCTCCTGTCAGTGATCACGAAGGCCCTGCTTATGTTTCTGGTTTCCTCACAAGAAGTACATACGGCTAGCTTCTTGTAGATTCATGAATGCCTCAATAGTCTTCCAAATTCGTTCCCTCCTGGAAGAGATCTGACAAGCAAATGCCCAAGCTGTTATTGCCTTGAGACAGAATGATATCGCGATTGTTAACATTACACACTTTCCTCGTGGTAGTGGGGGCGAAAGCGCACATAATAGACCTCATGCCGGGATAGAGGATTTGTCCTCGAAATTCAACGGCAATACAGCTAAAAGAGATCCATTCTTGCCTATCCAGGGGAAGAAGGAAATGCCATCCTGTGCTTATTTGCAGAAGCTCTTTAAACAAAGCAGGATGTAAAATGTGTATTTGGGGTAAATGAATGACAAGATTTTCACAGATTTCTGATAGATTTGTTTGTGAGTGAATGCCATCATTCAAATCTATGCTGAATTTACCATCGGCTACACAGGCAATCCCACCAAGAATTAAGTCCTAAAATATGTGTGACAAAAAATCAGGTCACGGTACAAAATAAACATCCTGTTTTTCAGTGAAGACAATCACCAAAGAATTGCAATGCTTTAATTAAGAAGATTACAAAGAAAGTGTTCATTGCAACCAAACAGGCATACCAGTACGGTGCCTTGGTACTTAAATATTGATTAGCTGTGTTTCCATACATGCATACAAGTACAATTATTTAGGGCATTTATTTCAGGTAGCGTATTTCCACTCCGCAGTTTCCCTTATGTAGAATTTTAAATTGCAACTTTTCCAACGGCGTTTTTTTTTAATAATAGTATCAAAATTCAAACGTAGTCAACAGCCTCCCTTATCATAAGACTTTGACCAGACCTAGAATTATGACCCCCCCAGTAATAATGGACTTTCCAGGCATGCCATTTTGAATTTAAAAAGACTAACAAATTGCCATCTTTCTAAGACTGTACAGTTTTTCAATTGTCAATGTGTCTGAAGTGAAAAACAAGAAATCTGCTGATCCCAGGCAAAGTTGCATGCCTGATTTTCTTATTCAGATGTGATCGGTCTCAGCGGTGTATCAAACTCCAAGGACGACTCAACTGAGTACAAAACGTTAGTTGTATTACCACTGATGAATGGTAATTCATCAGTTCTTAAAATAATATATACACTTCCCTATACAGGATACAGTGGTACTTTATAGCAACCTGCAACCTAAGGGCAAAATGCGGCGTCTTCCCTGTGAAATAACTGTTGGAAACATACTTTGAGACTGCTTTAGAAAATGCTTAGCCTGCAGTCACAATTATCCTACGTCGTGCTTTGACACTTTTTTAAGTGCTAATAGAGATGGTGTATTATGTTTATCAATGTTGGAGAAAATCTTTTTTACTAGCTTTCATGACCGTTCTGAGATTTTTCCCAGCCAACTTTGTAGCAATATTAATCATTTTTAAATGGTTTCCGACAACTGTTCCTCGCTTTTCTTTTTGTTGTTATGAGTATTCCATTTGTGTATGTGCTTTCTGTTTCATTTGATGGTCACTTCATTCTTCCCAAGGATAATTCATCTTCATTTCATGGCATTCTTTTGGCTCATTTAGTTCTCGTATTTTGAACAGAGAAGCCTCAATTTTGCAGTATTTGTGTAAAGAGTGAGACACAAAAGTGTCATTTTTCGAATTTGTCAACATAGGCATACGGTTTTCGAAAGTTCAATGTCCACTTATGATTGTGAAGAAGGCCATAATAATTTCTTTTAAATGTTTGCCTCTTTATTACACCATTTTCACGAGTTCTGATCTTTTCAAAGTTTCCTCTTTGTTCGCACATTATAAAGTGTTTTCCTCTCCAAAAAATCTTTGTGCATTGTTTTAATGAGCACCGTATGGAATTTGATTCAGAAAGTCCCTATTGTGATATTTTTGCGGTTTTCAGGATCCTTTTTATGTTTCTGTTTGTCTTCAAAACAGATAACGCCAATATTGACAATTTAACAGTTTCGATTGAGAGATTAAACAAAAAATTCTATAATTCCCCACTAAGTATATATCTTTCCATCTTGAGACAACTTTTTTTCCAAATGTTTGAATGCTTATCTGTGTTTGTTTATTTATAATCTGGAAATTTGTGAAGCCACTTTTATTGAGTTCGGTACGTATGGTGATTTAAGCCTTAGATTTGACTACGGTCAACACTGACTGCGCTTGTTACGAGTGATTTATCACCACTGCAGACATTTCCACTGCAAAGTTAAGCAGATTCACCTCGGTATGTGCAGCTGCCTTTCTATCACCCATCTTCCGTTGCTAATCTATGTATGATGGAGTTGTCTTTTAAAATTAATACAGCTCAAGTCACTTGTAGACAAACTTTCATCTGTTAAGACTTATGGATGATCGAATTCTACATTTGCATGCCCGAGAACGAATTCACATAACCGAACAAATGTCCAACACTTTACCAAGTGAAATCCAGAATGAAGCATTGACAGACGTTACTAAAAACTTCAAACACCCCAGGACACGAAGAAGCAACCAACTGATGAACACACTCCGCGATCCAGTACATATGAAATCTTATTTGTAGCAGCATCAGTTTCTTACATTTACAAAAGCAGCAGGAGAAATACAAGTGATTGAACTCCAAAACATGTTAATATTTGGTCACTGGAAACTGTTGCAAACTGTTGCATGAATATATAACAAACTGTCCCTCGGTAATAGAACGTTAATATATTTGTATCGAGGCTATTGTCAAGCTTGCCTGAAACTGTCATTTCCAACAGAAGCTACCCTTTCGTTTCACCTTTTATGACCGTTTATAAGAGTATGCTGCAGCAAGATCACTTATATTGACTTGCTGAATAATATGTCGGCTATTCGGCAAAAGCTACACGCCAAGAACCTAAATGCCTATCAAGCAGTACATAAGCTAACTGATTAAAACAAGACAAAGAAAGAATGAGAGAGGTGTTTATATGAACTATTTATGAGTCCACAGCATAAGATTATCACATTGCCAACGAATCAATATAGGCCCATGCACAAAGACCAAACATGTCGGTATCACGGTTTATCCCGCTTTAAACTCAAGGGTTGCAACCTTCACTCCGCCCTATCAATAACTAAAAAATAATAACTAAATAAATTACATTAAATGTTAATGTTGTTGGGTGGTAAGCAATTTCCTTAAGTCTAAGACTTATCCAGGCTCATTTTTCAACGCATCCGGTAACAGGATGTAGTTTTCAGCGCACAGCTCTTTTATTAGTTTATTGGAAAGTTGCATTTTTACAATCATTACATTAGAATCTTCAGCGCTCAAAATGCTGTTTTGCGAAACATTTTTTTGTTGTCACTGATAATCTTGACTCTTGAACATGACGTTAAATATTTGGTTAATTTTTGGTCTTGCAATTGGTCCTAGGTTGCAAAACTTAGGCACTTGTGTATTTAGACAATATGTGTACATTGTCCGAGTACTGATTCTTTAGTTAAACATTGACAAAGTTTTAAAACTATAAAATGCTTCATATGGAATACCCTGCGCACGTACTGGCTGAAAAAAATCTAGTAAGGACGTACCTAAATAGAACGTCCATGGAAACCACTTTGTTTTTTTAAGTTATACGGACAGTTCCAAACTACAGTCTTTGTTCTTTTAAAAGATTCGTCTTTTGGGGTAAAATCTTATTTATGTATTTGCACGACAATTGATTGTGTAGACACTGGTCACCAAATGTTTTCGTGTCACCTTGTATGTAGCCGAGAATGAACTTGTAAACTCACCTTTTTTTCTGAGCAGCAGTGGTCTGTACGCATAGGGTATTCCTCAGCAAGTACTTTGATCTACACTTAATTATTCAAGATGAGTAAATCTTTATACACATTAATAACGTGATGAGGGCCTAAGGCAACCACATGAACGTGCGTTTGTACGGTGAGGTCACCTTAAAAAGAGAAGGCCCGTGCAGCAGCAACCATGGCAGCCATGGCGACCACGCTAAAGGTCACCGGGCCTGCGCCGTTGCAAAGATTACCATCACAGCACAGGTTGGCGCATACTTCAACACCAAGAACAGTCTGACAATCAATATCGACACAGAGCTCCGAACAGCCACGGGTTACGCTGAGGGCTTCACCGTCCTTTTTGCTGGACGATTTCTGTCACAAAATGAAGAGAAAGAGTAGAAAAAAGGAATTTTGCTTTCTCAAATACATGTGTCTTACTCAGTTTTCGACGTCCATCGAACTAATGTGTTTTAAAACAATTCGAAAAAAAATCAGATTTTATGGCATTAGGGGTAAGATGATCAATCCGATCAGAATCCAACTAAACAACGCCAATCCGATCTGAGGTCAAATTTGGATCCGAGAGGCCCATCGCATAGACGCGCTGCCAGTAAACTGGTTTGTACTGACCGTGCACTGTCCATTGCAGGTCACCTTCGAGACCCCACTTCCGGACCCAAAAGGGTCTGCGCAGCTCTTGTCGCTTCCCAAACCAGTGGTGTAGCTACAAGAATAGCATTCCACGGCGAAGGTGCTACCTGTATTTTGACGCAAGGAGATGAAAAGTCACATTAAACATGTATTTTGTTCCACGGGTGTCGCTAGAGGGGGGTGTCAAGGGGTGTCACCCCCCCCATGCATTAAGTTAGTTTTGGCGGCAAAATAATGGTCTGTCCTCAAAATTAAAACAAAATGTCAAGTAGCAAGTAGGTGTCGGACTAGCGATCAAACTACAGTACATTCTTGTGGGTGACGGTCCGTCAGCAAATTTCATGTGGCATCCCCCATTCGAAATGGTCTAGCGACGCCCGTGTCTCGTACACACAGAGCACTGTAAGTAGTACAACCGGTGGTGCACTGATAAAATATGTCGGCACCGAAGGGACACCAAAGATGTTAAGACTACGGATTGGCAGAGACAGGTGATGCTTAGATTATACTGATTATGGTTTACTCGGATCAGCACACTGCCTGAAGATGCCCGTCATCTGTTTGGAGAATCAGTGAATTAGTTTAAGACCAATTTACGCCGCCGCAGTTGCGCTGTCAAACAGGATTTCCATTCAACGGTAGATTGAGGTATTACTGCACGGTCGCAAGAAATTTGTCAAATAGTAAGTGCATGAGCGCACGACTCACCTACAGCACACAGGAACAACAATGCAACGAGGGCAGCCTTCATGGTAAGTAGGTGATTTCCTGGAGAATTTGCACTTGCGGGAATAGAATCTTTAAAAAAAGAAATGCCAAAAAATATGAATTTATTCTGAGTCAGCAAAATATTGTATAGCTCTTAGAATGTCAGTTATGAGACTCGGGACCTTTGAAAAGACTACCCTTTCCCAAGACTACCAATCTTGAATAATTATTGCTACCGTCTTTATTTGCTTGTGTTACTCATAAGTATGCCATAATAGGTTTAGGTGTGTAGCCACTGGTCGTTTGTTGAACATTTCGTTTTAATACAAGACCATACACCAATCGGTTGCACAAATCGAGCAGTTTGTTGTGACGTCTGAGGTCGTTGTTTGAGTGTGCAATAAGGGCGTCACGTTACACGATAGGCGCTTCACCATCTCAAAAGTCTCTATTAATATCACAGAATCCACCGCATCCAAGTCGTGAGCCAGGTCCGATTGTCCAAGCGAACTCCGGGTCCATTCGCGAATGGGTTGCTATTGCAAAACACAAACATACAACCGAATCCCAGACAAAAAGTACAATGTGAACATACGCAATACATGGGTGATGTCTGACCAGAAAGAGGTCAACTTGAAAATAATAAACAGTTCTTATAAAGCGCATGATACTGTAAGTCTCTTTATGCTGCATTATCATTATCCCCGCACATTGGGCTCACGTGATCCGAACTTGAAGTAATTGCAGGAGATATCTTTCAGTTGGAATGCTACACCTATAATATCCAAATAGCTTTTAAGTTATTGTTCATTCGCTATAAAATCGTGCGTCAGGGATGGATTCGTAACCAAGTTATTCTTTAGTCAAAATTGTGTTTTGGAGTCCCAAAATTGAAATTTGTGCGCAACCATTTGTTGCTCTTTTAGGCCTTTTTATACACTTTTGAAAGGGGAATGATACAGAAAACATTGTCAAATATTCAAAATCTCAAATTTCACAAAAAGAATCCCCTCCTTTTGAAGGGAGTGGCGTGGCCCTCCTTTGACCTCTGCATCAGCCAATTTATCTTGTCAGTGTTGCTAATTAAACGGAAAGGTCGGGCATCCTGCTGACAAAAATCAATACTACGCATGCAGCCATTATTAGTCAACTGAACCACGATGTTGGAACACTCAAATATTTCCCAACGATTCCTTGCGTCCATCCTCCCACGCAATGATCAATAGTCTTATGTTATGATTTTCACCTGTACCATGAAAAGTGGATAATAGAAAGACCAACGTCAAGGCACCAAAAAGTTTTCACGTGATACTTTGTTACAACACGACTATTTTGACACAACTATCATCTTTCAACAATTAAGTTTCTACAAAAAAATTAACCTCCCGACGTGCATACGATCTTTGACCTTCCGAGCAGTTGTAAAAAATACACAAAGAAAAAAAAAATACACCCCAACATATTCAGTGCTCGCTCATCAGCATTAACCTTGAGACACTGTCAAAACAAAACGCTACAATTTTTTAATACAATAATAATGCTTCCCACAATTGGGTCTGCTCTTTCTGTCTTTTGCGTATACCTGTGACTGGTAAAACTATATGACCATCGCGTGCAAAATACTGTGAAAATCTCACTCCGCTATAAAACACCAAATAAATAAACTATACTTCCATATACTAAATGTAAAGACAAGCCTCTTCAGAAGTGAAAAGGGGCAAATGATGCAACCAAGCTTGACATTTCAGCAAAACTTTGCCAACCAATGCGATTAGAGGGCAATGACATTGATGGTCTGTGTTCCTTCTAAACTTGTTTGCATAAACTTGATAACAACACAGACAAATTACAATCGTTGTTTCGTTATTGAAATATTTTTACACTGACACGAAAAAATTTAGGTTCGTTTTCGATTTTCTTGCAAATTTTCCCTTGTTTTCCATAATTCTAAAGTAAAACGATAAAAAATCCTCACTTAACCCTTTTCCGTTTTAACTCGACCATACAGACCATTTAAATGTTCGTGGTACTGTTTTATTCTTGTTTGAACACAAAAAAGGAAAGCTTTGATTTTCTTGAATGGGCCTCTTGCCACTGAGTTTTTATCATTTCTTCCAAAGACAACACTCCTGGGAACAGCGCACATTTCGCACAAGGTCTTGTCAATCAAATGACATATACGTCATGGAAGAACGCAGTCTTCGGCACCTTAAGACCAGGTACTGGACCTTACTCTCAAGGAATACTGAAAGTAAAAGGATAAGATACATGCAGTAACAACAATTTTCTAAAGCAAACCAAACAGCGCGGCTAAGAACGTATAGGATATTTCTCAGAGCATCATTTTGAAATCGCTTTCGGGAACATGCTACAACTGCCTTAATTACTGGAATTTCACTTGATTAAAATTACGCCGAAGCCATTGATTATCGTCACGTTTTAAGGGTGCACT
>NW_019091642.1:474473-529999 GCF_001949145.1 Acanthaster planci
ATTTTACATTGTCTTCGATGGGGCTTCAATTAGTTCAGTGCACCCTTAAGAGACAGGAATTCATCGCCTCGGCTTACTAGGTCAAAGTTGACGACCTAAAGTGACCGCCAGTAACGATTTCCAGGAATGGTGTCACTTTACCGTGACAGTTGAAAATGGGTTTGCTTAAACTTACATTCCATGTCTAAATGGCCTGAGGGAGCGAAAGTTCAAACCATGGTCAAATTGCATACCGCACAAGAGCGGATTTCAGACTCGGAACCAAATTTTTGGAGAGACCAAACTTTTCGGGGAGGGGGTCAGCAAATATTTTGATTCTTCATAGCCTCTCTGATGGCTGAGACTACATTTTGATCTCCTTTTAGGGCGAGGGCATGACCTCGCTAGCCACTGGAGCTAGCCTTGTCCTTCCGTGGAAAAGATCATTTTAAAGAGGTTCATACGTACATGTACACAGAGGCAATCACACCTTCTTGAAATTATCTCATATAGAAAAGTTCATATTGGATTTAACCAACGAACTGAGTAAGTATACCGTATTGTTACCGGTCCCTTTGGAGAATCGGGATCACGTTCTTTTCTCGGCTATGCACAGCTTGGCCAGACAGGGTTACATTTGGCATTCAACCAGTTATTCTACCTGCTTTCAACTTTGCGCTGGTAGCTACTTCCGCTGTCCCACACACCGCGTTCATTGCCAAGGTCGTCCGGCTAAATTACAAGCTGAACCCGCCTTTTTATCCTTGCATGCTCCAAGGACATACCCTTATCGATTAGTGTCTATTCCCGCACTCAGTTCACGTGACTGGTATCAGCTCCTGGTAGCACCGACTGGTAAGAGCTCCTTCGGTCGTGATTCGGTTAGACAATTATGTATGATAATATGTCCGAGTAAACTAGGTATCTTCTTTCACAGGGTTAAACCCCTACATCATTTCACATCCACTCATGGCCTCTCTGTTCAAAAATAGATTGACTAGATTTTTCCCGTTTGGTGGAATTATTTGATGACTGAACATGCTTCAAATAGACAGACACGTTTCGTGCACAAAAATGCAAATTAATTTTACGATGTTTCAGGGCACCAGTGTTGTAGTCGAGTCACCGAAGTCGCGTCCGGGTCCGAGTCCCGAGTCCCAAAGCCTCAACTCCAAGTCTCGAGTCAAAAACCTCGAGTCCGAGTTACGAGTCACAAGTCATGAATCAAGTTGTTCAGCCAATTATTCTAAGTGTATCAAACCATAGAGGAACATCCATTGTCAGTTCGTTGTGTGCTATCTGTTTTGCTTATGCTGATTAATTACACACATTGCAAAAGCTAGCACGGGTGCATACAAATAAATTTTCGACGGCATATACGGTAAATATGTTTAATGAAAATACATGACTCGAGTCACGAGTCACCAAGCTCAAGTCCGAGTCATCATGGTCGAGTCCGAGTCTTTATCCAATGTGACTCGAGTTCGAGTTCCAGTCATGAAAAAATGTGACTCGATTTCACCTCGACTCCGAGTCCTGGACTCGGTCATACAACACTACATGGCACTGTGTCATTATCAGCGAGGCTCGCTAGACCAGACTATAAGTAGTATAAAGGGATTATTCCATTCAGTTACATTAGTTCATAACATTTGTGAAAAACACACAACAAAATAACTGACGAAGTGCAAACATCTGGCTTCACTGTACAAACTGTAATGCAAAATTGACATCAATATGGGGTAGGCCTACTCTACCACCACTAGAATCGACGATGTGAGGAGATATGAAACAAGCTTTCATGACTAGAATACGTGTAGGAAAGCAACATTACTGTGACTTTCCACCTTTGTGGCAGTAAAAGGGAGAAACGTCAATAGTTTGGTTTTATGTAAATAAGTTTGCATACTCATGAGCTAAAACATGGTGTTATCCAAGGCAGAACAGCTGTGGCTCCTTAGCTCTTAATGTTTATCATATTTTTCTATATTTCCTTGGAGAAAGTTTCGTTTTTTCCTCACTTGAAAATCGTGTTAAGCAGCTTTTTGAACAATACAGACGGCCAGTTTTCTTCAAAGCTTTGTCGGGGGTAATTGTGAAGGACGAATTTTTGTACTCTATTCTTTTTGTCTCTGAAATGTCTTGATGGAAGGATTTCCTCAGAATGGAAAAATTGTCACCTTTTGGTTACTTTTTATGAAAAGAAGCACCGTATTGTTTTCATTGTTGTAAACAAAGTGATATATATACAATACTTTGAGCTGAAAGTCCACCGCATTGTACGGTCAAGCGATTCTTTTTGAGAAAACGGACTTCCACAGAAATTGACAGTTTGGTTTGTTTCCAGACTTGTTCTTTTAGGGAAACTAGTTAGTACATGTCTGACAAATGACGTGATATTATCCCCTTGTAGCTCCTTAACCCTACAGAACCTGTGCGGCGTCTCCCTCCGCCGACATTTTCTCCGATATCATCGCCGACAACGTTTTTTTTTCACGCCAAACTTTCAAGAGTTTTCCAGTACATGTACGATATTAAATGCACCGAGACCACCGAGATCTTGATTCTAGCTGGCACTACGGCCAGAAAATGGCGGACTCTTTAAAGGTTAAAACTCAGCATGGTGACTACGAACTACGAACTCCCCCGAACTCATATTTTTTCGACCTCACATATCACCAATGCCAAAACAGAGAAATAACTTTGCATAGCATTTTCCTATGTGCAAAGAATTAGACCTAGCTATATCTCGCATGAAACACCTCTAGAAAATATAAACCTTTTCGAGTTCCTTCTGACTTTCGACTGTCTTTCAAAATTCTCCAGGAACTAAATGACAGAGGCAGATATTACAGCTTACTGCAACTGCGTTATTGTGGATATTTTTTGCAGGAATATCTTTGGAACGTACCGGTTTTGGTGTGTAGATCTTGCTTGAACTGTAGAGCTGCTTGCGCAGTGTTGGTTGACCGAGGCTACAGGCAACGACTGACAAAGCGATGTCCCCACTTGTTTTTTTGGGTGTGTTGGTTTAGGGTAAGCTACCTTGCGCACTTGATATGACCATGACAGCCAATAACAACCCGGCACGAGGCACGCGATGCAAATAAGCGGAAGCTTGGTGACGTCCTCATTGGATTGATTTTTTAATATCTTCTTTTTTTTTTAGCAAGAGGAGACGGAACTAGCTGCCGAAGCCAAGTTAGCCAATCCGAGGCTGCGATTCTATCTTTTCTTGAACCTTTGGGTGGCGGTGCATAGTATGCTGACAATAATGTTATACAAGTCTTTGCAGTAACACGGAGTGGTGTCGTTGGAAACAGAGACGAAAACTATCTGCAATTAACAAATCGCCTCCTTGACCCCTGATGGTATATTTCTGCTTTTAAAACGTGTTTGTCACAATTTAACCGTCTGATGCCTATGGCACGCACTGCTCAACGTTCATGGATTCACTTTGAAAGTCATTTGAGGTGAAACGATTACCAATAAAACTGATAATTATAATAAAAACAACACCAGTTTCTGAAATTTAATCTCAAGTATTTATAGTTTAGTCTAAAATATTATAAATATTCTTAAACACGCGCTTGTTGCTATAATAAAGGTAGCTATTTTTACCCTTATTTAAGATCAATACTTGTGTTACAAAGCCATAATGTGGACATAATCGTCGGACTCCAGTTTTGATTTTCCTCTTTCTTGCGAAGGGCTTTGCAACCATAGACCCTTAACCAACCGTAGACCCTAATAACCTCTGTTGTTCAAAATCCATATCTGATTTGGGCACATAAGTTCACATTTCATATCTGATGTATAGGGACATTCCATTATTTTCCTGAGCTGTATCTTATTAAATGGGAAGAGAAAACTCATTTACTAGCAAAATACGCTCTTTTATCACTCTGCCTTCAATAAATCTGTCCTTCACTTCAACTCCTTTTCATCCTCTATAATGTGGACACTGGCACATAGGCACCGATACCCCATTACAGTCAAGCGAATTATCAACACGTAAACTTGCATGCTTAATTATGCATTCAAGTTCATGTTTTAATAATTCGCTTGCGCCTTCCCGAGGAAACGGAGTTGTATTTGAGTAACCGACAATACGGGCGATTCACAATAGTGCGCCTCTATGAGTTTTGCGATGCGTGGGCCAATCACAACTTACGATTTTTCGACCATATGCGAACGCGCAGTGGGGTCAACATATTTTGCGCATTGTGGTCGAGTTTGGGCGGTCCGTTCTTGACACGGGTTTCGTGTTCTCGAGCTCGAACGGCGGGAACACGACCGAAGAACACTGTTCTCAGAACAGAATCACACCACCTCCTCGTCAGGATTTCACACGAACACACGGAAAAATTCGTGCGATTTGATTTTTGAACAGCCGCAAAAAGTACCGATATGGCTTTAAAAAGCCGAAGACAATGTTTTGCAAAATTAACATTTATAATTTTCCATGACAGAAATGAATTTTTTAAATGGAAAAGAAGTAAGCCCAGTTATCCAACATTAACTGCCGAAGAATGCTCAAGGACGCTGCCATGTTGCATGTTGCTTGCCACAAATAACAACTAGCGCTAAGAACCGGTTGTACATTCCTGGCGTTCGAGCGACCGACCAACGAACAACAAATCGAGCTGTTCGAGAACAAACGAGAACAAGCCGCCCGAACTCGGCCCCAAATGATTGGCCAACGCATTAAAACTCTTGGAGGCGCACTATTGTGAAACGCCGGAATTCTTTGTAGTTGAGGATGCACTTTGAAACCTGAAGGCATGGCCGTGGGAGTTGCGACATGAGTGTCTCAGTTGTTGGAACCAATATGGTGGCTTAGGCCTAAGTGTCCTTGCACATGGACAAGTAGCACAAAATAGCTTCATGCTGTACTGCACACATAATAAACAGCCATTTTGGTTCGACAGTCTGAGGTTGGCGCAACTCTTTCTATAAGCAGCTCTGCCTGAAGGATACAGGCCACCATTTCAAACCCCATTGAAAACAATGTTAAATCAGCGTTGTTCGGGGCTCAAAAGCCTTGAAGCCAGTATCCTGCAGGGTTTTTCAAACCCCCCAAAATCATTGTTTTGTCCTTAGTCTTTCCATTTCTTTTAATTTTTGTGTAGTGGGTAAACCATTTTTAATCATCCACCATGAGGGGGGAACCATCTCTTGTTACAAACAAACTGTAGCAGCACTTTTCATGCTAACGATACGGGGAGAAATTATCACTTGAATTAGTGGACTGCATCTTGAAGTCGAAACAAGAACAAAATGAAGTCTACATATGGTCATTCTTCAAATGACACCCCTCTACTTTCGTGGGTACTGAGGATCATTTTTCAACCGCATTTTGAAGCCATTCTGCCCTCACATGAAGGCCCAAAGAGTCTTCACGGAGTTCATCGTGGAAAATATTCACACAATCTCATCCTTTTGGGGGCCAATCTCTCTGTATTTTCAAAGGAAATTGTGCTAGCACTTTTCGTGCTAATTAGCTGGCCAAAAATTATTACTTGAATTAGTGGACTGCAACCTGAAGGCAAATCTTCAGGTAAGTTCGGACGCTAACTCAATAAAAATTAATACCTACAGACCAGACAACAGCAGGCGCGAGAACGTTAATTTCAGGAGAAGCGCAATTTTTAAAAACCACGGGCAAACTGCTATCTCATTCCCAGGAGTTACTTTATTTGGCGCACTGCTCGACGACACAGAAGGTAGGTTTGGTAAACTTGGTCTTCAAACCTTTTGCACAGTTCTTGATATTATCTACGTGGCGCATTTTTCCCCCTCGCACTAAAGGGTGTTATTATCTAGGGACAAACGGCATGAAAGGTGGAATTATGATAAATTTCACACATCCCTGTCGTTTAAAGACTTTATAAAATGTGCATAAACTTGATTTGACACAGTTTCTCGAGTTTATTTGAAAGATCCCTTAGAATTGTTTTCTAAACGTTAAAAATAAGTAATCGATCAAGTTTTAACAAATATGAAGCTGAGGTTATCATCATCATAAATTTTGAAACGAAAATCATGTATACTGGATATTTCCTGAGAATTTTTGAAAGTATGTGACGAATGGATGACAATGGAGGTGTGGTTATAAATACAATTGATAAAACAGTAACTTCATTCCAGCACTACTGACAACTGTACAGCATAATGGTAAATTACATTTAACAGTATTTTTCAGTCATCGTTCATGCGTTAACAAACAGAATATCTGATTTTTGTTTAAGAAATTAACTGAAAATTAACCAGCACTTTCTCAAGCCACTTATTCACAAAATGCTTGAGCCCAACTCTGTAAGGCGCGCATTAGCCTGTATTTGTAACAGTGCGGTGGTCGTGCATATACATGTACATATACAGTTGAAGTTCCTTCTGCTGGGAAAAGCAAGATTGCAAAAATAACAATGCCGTTCAAGATACAGAATTTGTAGGTTAGCTTTGTAGTTTTTATAACTCTGCTAAGTAAAAATTGTTCACATGTGAGTTCCCCATAGTGTGCTGTTTTTCAAAGTTACATTTTTTTGTATTGTTGGTGGAGAATCCAGTAGGGAATATAAGTTTTGTGTGTGTGTGAAACCTTGCCAGAACTGCTTATTAGAGACCAAGTACCATTACTTTTTGGGCTGCATCGGTCACTTGCCACAACGTAATAAACTGAACTTTTTGGCCCACCGCCTGAGTCCGAGTAAGATTCCAAGTCCGACTCTCGTCCGTCCGAGTCCTTGAAAATAGGGACTTGAGTCCAAGCGCAAGGAATCAAAGGTGCTTGCGAGGAATTTTTACTCTCGAGCTCGATTGGATTGACGATGTCGTCCATCCAGTGCAGTGCAAGCCTCGTCCCCAGTGATTACTGTATTTCCCCCGCATAAGTTCTAATTGGGAAGGGAGTGAGGACGTGCTGCACTCACCATGGGGACGAGGTTGGTCCGGAGCCCCTGTACGCAGGATCCACAATTATCGAACGTTATAGGACGGACCCAAGTAAAAATCCCCGTAGGTGCGGACTGCGCGAGGGTTCCGGAAACTCGCTGCGTGACCTTTTATTTTCAGGCTCTATTTTCCCCATAAACTATGTTGTTATTGTACCTCGTGAACTTAAACTTGTTTCAGCCAGACAGGATAAAGAACCAGCATGATGGTGCTTATAAATCAAACAGAACAAAACTCTTGCTAGTTCTTCATTCTGGGAAAGGAAACTTGTGAAAGGGTTGTAGAAAGATTCGCACTCCCGACTGTACCCCCAATCACATCTCAAACAGCTCTCACATTTGTTACAGTTATACTCTAAATACATATAAACATAATACATGTTAGTATTTTCATGTGCTAGCTGGAAGAAAATATTACTGTTACAGATTCTGCCTCTATTTTGACTGTTGCTTCACAGTGCTAAAATGTAAGAAACCACCCCTTCAAACTTGTATTTTGCCAGAATTAGGCCCCAGGGCATGATTAGGGTGCAAAGACAGGCTCTGCATGTCACTTATTACACGATAATATCAGCCGGTGTTTGTACTTTCAATCTCTGCTTCAACTTCGTTGCTCAAACCGGGGACCCCAGAAAAGAAAATCTCAACTCTGCTTTTGTGTACAATCAGTGAACTACATAATTGGGAGTTCAATGGAAGAACAGAATGAATGTCGTCTGCACATTCTGGTAGCACAATGTACGTCCACACGCACACACATTGCAGTGTTGTGTCGCACAGAACGTTTGCGTACGTGTATGTCATACGTCACCACCCGGAAGTATTTCTCCCGTGATTTGAAACTTGCGTGCAATTTTGCACATTTTTCGTAAAGTCTTCATACCCAGTAACGGTAAGTAGAGTAGATAATGAAAGGATACTGGGTGTACAAAGCGGACATAAATTTCGAAAAGTATGTGGCTTAATAATGTTATTGCCCACTCGGTACAACTCTTAGTGATAATAATGTTGACGATTAAGAACTCTTTCCACAGTGTGACTCATTGTACAATATCATTACCAGCTGTGTGAGGGTCCACAGATATGCTAAAATGTCCGTGCTTATTATATACCATGTACTGATCTGGATCTCGAATAGTGATTCCACCGGATGGTTCACTGACACTAGCATGGAGCAAATCACCTTTGCCGTCAATGATCGAGATCCAGATTCGAGTGAAACAAACAGGCCCAAAGTATATAGAGATATTGGTACCACGGCAAACATCGCTCATGTTCTCGCGACCTGGTTCATGTGTATTTGTGGCCTATCACGCATCTAATCTCAACTAGTAAAATATCGCAATCTATTACCGATAAATGTGCGATTTCCCCAAGGATAGCGTGGTTCAAGTCAATCTATGTGTTCGGACCTATTTTCTGAAGACGTAACATACTGAGCTTCCCCTCTCAACTTGAAGATTCGATGCCATTTGTCAGTCATTTAACTTTTCCTTTAACAAGATTTATCTTTTAACAAGACCATTTCTATACCTTTCTCTGGCTCCTTTGTAGAGCGCCGCTACACTGTAAATGAGTGAGAGAAACCATTGACATCTTGATGCCAGCATGAAGTTACTTCTACTCGCGATATTTCTTACCTCAACTGGTAATATTATTGTAGAAGTAATAATAATAATACTTACAATGGTCAGTTCTAGCGCATTTTACGGAAAGTCTCTATGCGCTTATTATCAAGTCTGTCACAAAGCAGAAAAGACTGAGCATCCCTAATAAACTTGCATGCATTTAATCCCAATAACCCTAACATTCCTGAATCCTCAAATTCTAATGTGATTTTTTGCACACACCCTAGGAAGTTAGGGTTGGTTCTTGCCCATGGAGTCGAGGATTGGAGTGAAACATACGTGGACTCCATAGGCTGCGTGCGCATTCCTTCACTAGCCCCTGGTCGTGTAGAATACGAAAATGACGCCGAGTGGCTATACAGGATGAATAAAAATAAACGTAAAGTTCATCGTGGGGGCATTTAAAATGCTGCACACTAGCGTAAATATCCAAAAGAATGGGGTTTAATTATACAGTACCAGGGGTTAGATCATTGATCTTCATTATAAAGAAATCAGTGAGTTAGATCGCGCAATGCATAATGGGAATATGTCTGTGGATCGTACCCATGGGAACGAGGTTGTGTCGCAACGTATACATTCATGGCGCTGATTACCAAAGTGCGCGCGCGCAAAATTTGCACTTAAAAACGGCAAAGCATCAGACTATGTCTGATTTCGTGTGATCTGATTGCAAAACGAGGGATCATCTTTGTTAATGGATTTCCAGGAAACGGAGCATAAATAATGAAAGTTTTCATGACAAATCCAAATTATATTAATTGTTTCATTTTTCAGTAGCATTGATTTTGTGCCCTGCCTCTAAAAAGAAAATGAAAAATGTGGTTTTAAATAACCCTCAAATTATTTTATTTTTCACCTGAAAAATTGAGTGTTGCCAAATTGGATCAATATCTATTAAAAAAACAGTTTTCCTGGTTATAAAAACTAGATTTCTATAAATTAAAAGACTGTTTTAATCAATTACACTAAAAAAATGATGAATCTGCTGGATAAAAATGTTTGTAAAATGAATTTGAACCAAATTTTCGCGCCAAATCGTGTGAATACAGACATGTTGTAATGGAAAAATACGTCACATATTTTATCTAAAAAACATTTATGTCCTAATAAAAACTTAATTCCCAGAGTCAGGAATTATTTATTGCTTTGTCAATCTGTTGGCAAAAAAGAGGACACCTTTGTACCATACTCAAAGCTTATGAAATTCTCTTATTGACCATGCACATATCTAAAAGTCAGTTTGAGACTGATTTCTGATTTTGGTGTGCAGTTGGTCACAAATTAACCTTTATTTTTTGCATTTTTTGAATTGGTAGTGAGTGAAAAATTGAACTTAAACAGTCAAAACCCTAGAAGAATTATTTTCCTTGTTGAGTATAGCAAGTCAAAATTAAACTGCGTCACGGGACACTAAAATGAACCTTCAATTTTTGGGCAATTTTTAAAGTGCTACTGAAAGTTGAACGTAAACAGTTAAAACCCTGAAAGAATATTTTTCTGGTTCGAGGTGTGTTATAAAACACATATGGAATGACCAAATAGGATAGTGCAGTTTGCACGCCGTGCCCCCGAGGGACTGTGAGTGACCGAAAGAGAGTCCTATTTCCCGAAGCCTAATGTCCGTCCATATGTGTATACTAATGCACGGCTGTGGATTGGAGCAAGAGAAGCAGAAGATACAACAAGACACAAAGAGATGCCAAAATAGGAAATGATGGTGACAATAAAGTGCAGACCGATCCAAACTGTTACTGTAGACGAGACCATCACCAGACCAATCACAAGACCATCACCAGACCAATCACAAGACCAGCAGGTGTAAGGCCAGTCCAAAGACCTTTTCAGTTCATGAGCTTGTGACTTTATTTCAAAATGGAGATCTTGTGTTAGTCTTGAGTCCAATCAAAAGAATCCTTCAACTGCAGAGTCTCCCTTTCCCCTAAAAAATTAGAAATTAAGTCAATGATCCTGGCTCTAATACAAATAATGCTACCCTTGGAGTTTTATCCGAGCAATATAGACCACTCTCACATCATACGTGTGTAGTCGAATTCGTTCAAAATGGGCATTTGTCTCATCAATTTTGAATAAGGGTGTTTTTTCTGCTCGTATTTAGTAGAGGCCGTATTAGTATCTGGTGTTCTAATAGCTGTGTGGGATTCCTAACACTGTGAATTATTGTTTTAATTTTGTACCGACGGCTAACCATAGTTTCAGCAGTCCCTTGCATAAAAAACACTACTTTGACGTCAAAGAGCAAACCCTTGTTGAAACAACAGGGCGAGGTCTAGTCTAATTCAAGTGAGAATTTCTGGATATAGCTCATTAGAATGAAAGTGGCCTCCCAGTATCTTTTGAAAAAGGAGACTTTTTGGCTCCCAAAATGGTGACATTGTGTAAATCGTTGTCAGGACCATTTCCCTGGGTGTTGGGGCTTTATCTTAGAGCAGAAGGGCAAATAAATACGGTTGAAATATGGTCCCAAGTGCCCAAGAAACTTGAGGGCTGCCACTGGAAAATGGCTGAGAGTAGACCTCGGAAAAATCACCTTTGGGGGCGATTTCGTTCTGTGGAAATAATAACAAATATCATTGGTTAACCCACCAAAAATTGAAAACAAATTGAAAGATTAGGCACCAGGCAATAATTTAATTTGTGTTCACGGCACTTCAGGGATGTTGGTATGCATATTACTGAGCCCTAAACAGTGCTGATTTTACACTGTTTTCAATGGGGCTTGAATTAGAGGACTGTACCCAACAGCATCAGGGTGAACTATCTTGAATTCACCATAGCTGCTTTAAAAAAGTATTTTTGTAAGATCGAGGAATAGCACGTGCGTCAAAAGTCACATATTTTGTTTTTTCTTTTTCATATTGGCCCATAGGCACGTGTGCTGCTGCTAAACATAGACAAACTTGACAAACTTAGGCCTAATAAATTTACTCAGACCAGGCAGTTTTTCCAATCGTGGCCACCATAATTATGTCCAAAAAGCTCATATCTTGTTCAACCTCGAGAGCACAATGCTTTCATTTCACTCCTTAATTTCCACTACAGGTGGCGTGGGGGCTATAGGATGTTACGAGTGCAGTTGGGCCTCTAACACTGGTGAAATGGCGGCCTGCAAGGACCCCTTCGACAGGCCTACGGCGGTGTCAGTAAAAAATTGTTTTGGTTCGAGTGGATGTTTTGTAAGCCATGCATCAGTCTGACTTTCTCTCAAAGAAACAGCCAATTAGCCATCCTAGCTTGAGCTCGTAGTTAAATTACAGCACTTGAAAGTTCTTAAATTTATTACTGGGTATCGCGCTTGGAACTAAATTTTGCCACGATTTCAGGAACTTCAGCAATTTGAAAAAAGTATACCCGAAAATACTTGCGGAACTACGAAAAGTAAATTTTGTGACTAAAGCGGGAGGAGTTGTCTGCGGTTAAGTCACAAGACAAAAGGGGCTGTATAGCTGCAACAGGGCCTGCAAAACCAACCATTTCAAGGTAGATATACTGTGTGTCTGGGAAATGCGCATTTGCAGGGTTTTTTTACCTTACACCGACGGATAATAATAAGACGATTGCACCCGCTAAATCACGTTACTTATACTGGGTTTCAACCCCATTTTAACGTGTGTTTTGAGCGTTGTTCAAAAAATAATACAGCCAAATTCCGGTACAGTACCCAGCATATCAGTAGCCTGAATTCGGTAGGGCCGACCTGCCGTCGGCTTTATTTTTGCTAAGTGATACTTATGGAACACTTTGCTTTGGGTGGGCGCAATCGATCTATTAACACTGTATATCTAGTGCTCGTCCGAGAGCTTGTAAAAATGCACAAGCTTACTCGGGTGGGACTCTGACCCACGACCTCCTGCTTTCTAGTGCAGACGTCTGGACCACTCGACCAAGCATGCGGGGGTCGGCTTGCCGGTCGAGTCACATGTATAGCAGTGGGTGTACCGCGAAAGCATTTCACGATGTACTTTGCGTCGGACAGATATTAAATTTAATTTACGTTTTTTTATTTGCCCTTACACCGAGGTATATTATCGATAATGAGTGCGGGCAAAAACCCGTCATTAAAATCAAAACCAATCGTATTTCACTTGAATGTGCACAAATCCGTATCGTCTAGTGTGTGACAGGAACATACCTAGTCATGTTTGCATGCTGCAGGGAGACATTTTTATGAATCCAACAATTAGAATAATTTTACTGAATAAAATTGTTCTTTCACGAATAGTGTTTTTTTGCATGCCATAGTAAATCTTTGCATCACCTACGGGTTCAGAGATACTTTGTACCACTGAATAGAACTTCCATTTACCATAAAATGGAACTTGTAAATTTACTGTCTAATGCATCATTCGATGTCAGTAGACCAGAGATACACCCTTCGGATAATGGAAGACTATCCTGGTGCTGTTTATTCAAAGTCACATTCCACGTTTTAGTATAGGCCTACTCTAACCCAGCGGGCACAAAATTTGATGGAATATAATTATATAGTCGCAGTCTCCCATTCCATTAATTACATGTACCAGCATTTTTTTCCTCTCCAGAAATCCGTTAGTACTGTTGACAACATCAACACGATTAGGAGAGGGTGCCAAACGGATCAAGACTGCAAGACGGAAACGTGTACTGATGGGACATGCAATTACTGCTGTACCGACGACAGATGCAACAGAGCAGGCGGGATGACCTTTAACCTTCCCCTTGTGTCTATCGCAACGATTTTAACACGAGCGTTCGCAATCTGATGAGATGAGAAAGAGAATTAAGCACAAACTTGAACTGACACAGTATCAGCGCTAGCAAAGGACCAACTCATTCACGACGTCCGGAGTGGCATGGTAACGAACTTCAGCAATAACACAAAATATGACGCGCTACATGGAGGACTCATATAACAGAAAACATGATTTCAAAAAATGAACATCAGCAGTTTACTGAAGTTTCTTGCACCATTAGAAAACATTTACTTACGACAAAATGTTGCTCAAGACCTAGTCAAGAAAAGTACGTAAGCCTACGGTATACATGCGCTTCTGAAAGTAATGTTCATTATTGCTTAGGAAAAAGAATGTTTCCCCCGTTCTTGTGTACTATCTATCTAAAACAACCCCTTGCTACACTTCGTTGATGTTCCTCATTTTTGGGAACAGATGAACTATATATATAACAGCCATTCTGTCTACATTTTAAATTTTTTTTGATACGTGCATGTATGCATGCTATTTTATTACTGTATCGTTCGTAGTTAGTGTCATCGTACAATATAACAATTATTCAAGAAGACAATACAGTATATAGAGACTGACAATTTTGAGAAGTTTTATTTGTGACTTTTAGTCCAGTTTTGCCTTATATACACCAGACTGACCTACCTAACTATAATATTTAAAAACTGCGGTTCAATGCGTAATCGCTAATGAATTAACAATAGATTTTAAGTTCGCGTTTTGCCCTTACAAAACCCGAACTTAAAATCAACTCTCCCTGACGCAAAGTACATCTTGAAAAAGGTAAATGTATACACAAGTGTTATAGATTACATTATGCAAATGGTGTATAAAAGCGCAATGTTGGTTCATGTTGGTTTTTTATGTTGACTTGCCATAGGAATTATATTCTCTCATTTAGATTAACAATTAAAAATCAGGATCCGGAATTTTTCATTAATTGTTATTACCTGCTTCTCAGTATACATAATGCAGCAGGTACAATGTTAATTCATTGTATTTTGAAACCTGCTATTGAAGCCCCCACGATTTTTGTGTTTTAATTATGATTTGTCGTAGTTTCTAATCGTTCTTGTAATTCACATTTGTGTAACAGATAAGATCATGTTATGGGTACGTAAAAGCAAAAAATAACGAAGTTCAAGTAAGTTGTTTGTTATTTTAATCAAAGCTTTCTTGACTGAGTTACAGTATTTAAATTCCTCTTCGTCCAGCATTGTAATTTGCTACACGACACAGAAGTGCTTTCTACACTTTCCAAGATGTACTGTGCTTTAAGGAACATTTTTGTCACTATGCAGCCACTATTTCTGTAGGTAGTGGATACCGCTGTTAACTACACTTAGCCTATAGTTGACTGTATCGGCAAATGGACAAAAAAAGAACCTGCATATGTTCCTAATTAAAGGGTCAGTGGTATGAGTGTTACTTTCGGGACATTTTTGTGCAGAGCTGTAGTGACTCGCGTCAATATGACTTGACTCGAGTCCGACTCTAGTTACATTTTTAGTAACTCGACTCTCAATGGGTAAATAACTAGACTCGTCTCGAGTCACTACGAACTAACGCGACTCGACTGAGTCCCCAATCAGAAGACCTTACTCGAGTGAACATTTGTGAGTCAAGCCCCCCCCCGCCCCCAAAAAAGTAAACCACTCTGCGATAAAAATATTCGCAGTGACTTACAGTGCCGGTTTATAATGTTCATGTCATGTGTTCATATCATCATGAGAAAGATGTGGTGTGACTTAACATTGTAGCAACCCAGAGGTTAAATCTAAAAAATGCCTCTAAATGACATTCTTGTTTTAATTTATCGTGTTGTGCTTAAATTTTGCTGTGCAAATTGACTTGACATTTTTGCCTCATGACTTGACTCAAGTCACCGCGTTGCAGTTATTTTATTCGAGTCAATACGTAACAAAGACTCGATTTTACTCGATTCACAAATATTAATGACTTGTTACAATAATATTCTGTTCTGTAAAACTTTGTTCTTTTTAATGCAACGTATGAGAAAATTCTATTTTGGCTGCTGTCAATAAAATAATGCACTTTTTCACCGTATGAATTTTCCATGCTTTCTTGCTCATGATAAGGGCGCCGTTGGTGTCTGTTAGAAGAGGACGATGTTTTGTAATGGAGCTTCTTTTCAAATTATGAACCCAACGTGTTTTTAATGGAAAACATTAAAAGAATAATCAATCTCTTCTCTAAGAGTGGTGACTCTGAGAAGAACCAGTGACTTTACAACACCAGTTCCTCTCTGAACTATCACTCGACGTTTCGAGACTGAGTGCTTTGACAATTCTTTGCACCGGCAAGTAATTCAGCTTCCAGGTAGCACATGTATGGTGTACTATTTACGACACACATTTCTCTCTCCCTAGCCTCCCTCCAGGCGACGCAACTACATGACGCGACGGCACGACGGCTTCCTTGCGTCGTGCCGTCGGGTCGCACCGTCGCCTTCTTGCCATTACGTTTGTACACACACGACGCGTCGCGCCGCCGCGTCCTGCTTCCTTGCCTTGTAGCATTTTTTCTCTGCCTAATCGTCGCCCCTTCCTTCGCCCGTCGTGTCGCACCGTCGTGCATCGCATCCCCTATTACGTCGCCTGAAGCACGATGCGACGCACGACACGACGCAATACGTCGTGTGCTGTCGCCCTTTGCTTCGTAGTGTTTATAGAGGTCGCCTTTAGTGTTTTCTTTCATTTCCTTCCTCCATCCAGCCCGTGCTTGCACAGTACATGCCGTACGTAGCAGGCCTTGATTTTTTTGTTTTCTTTCGTGCAACTTTCTGTTTCATTGAGAGTGAGTTGTTGAAGAAAGCATTTTTCCACGACCAATCAGCATTGTCTTCAGGAAATAAATAACATTAACGACAGCCACAACAGCGTTTTAGCTTCTCCTGCTCTAATTCTGATCTTTCTAATAATTATTTGTAAATCCATTTCAACATATAATACATCAATCATTATTACATGCTTGCAACAATGCAAAAAGGAGATCTGATAAAAAAATTATGCGCGTGGCCAAACAGAGTTGAAGAAAAGACACCATCATAATGATTAGGATCCACAGTGTTTTATTAAGAATTACGGACTAATATCATTGAAAGTGTGATGGTGATGAAAATAATGCAGGCGGAATGGAAACTACCTAAGCCTATGGTCAAACTTGCAGTCGTACAATTGTAGACAAATTGTCTGGAGGAGTGGAAGAAGTTCCCGGAGAACTATTTGGAATGGACCACAGAGAAATATTTATAAGTTTACAAATCTACCACAAATGGGAACTTCATCAACGGTCTTAAAAAGCAATTGGACGGACACTCGAACAAGGATTGGCCGGGTAAATTAAAGAGTGACTAATTCTGGGCTTACACTTATTATGTGAGAGCAGATTTTCCATTTGCTCTTTTTTCCTTTCTTCCCCAATAAAATATGACAGAAACTAATTCAACTTGATGAATGGGTAAAACACCTCTCCCCCCCAATCAACGCCTGGTGCTCGTGGCATGTATTTTGCAAGCGCGATAGACAGAAATGAAAGAAAACAAAAGAAATCATTGGCTGGGTAATTAAAGAGTGACGAATAATTCTGGACTTCCGGTTTCCACTTATTTTGAGAGAGCAGTTCCTACATATTCAGATTTTCTTTTGCTCTTTCTCATTTTGTAAAATATGAAATTAAGCATAATTGATGAATGGCTCAGATAAAACCAGGGAAAAATCAACAACAAATAGCGAATAGCATGTACTTTGCAAGCACGGGGAACGGAAATGAAAGAGAACAGTAAAGGCGCCCTCTATAAACACCATGAAGCAAAGGGCGACAGCACACGATGCGTTGCGTCGCGGGCGTCGTGTCATGCTTCAGACCACGTAATAGGCGATGCGATGCACGACACGACGTACAACGCGACGCACGACGGTGCGACACGACGGACGACGGAAGGGGCGACATTTAGGCAGAAAAAATGCCACAAGCCAAGGAAGCAAGACAGCACGACGCGACGGGCGACGGCAGGACGCGTCGTGTGTGTACAAACGTAAAAGCAAGAACGCAACGGTGCGACCCAACGGCACAACGCAAGGGAGCCGTCATGCTGTCGCGTCGTGTAGTTGCGTCGCCTGGAGGGAGGCTAGGGAGAGAGAGAAATGCGTGTCGTAAATAGTACACCATACCCACGCGCTACCAGTGTGCGTATTCAGCGAGATAGATTTTTGCAGGTTTTTACTCCTATCCCAAGGCATAACCATAAAGTGTGGCGGACACAATAGGAGGGCACTATTGGGTTGGGGTAAACTCTTTTGTTTACTCCAAGGTCAAGTTCAGTTGGCCTGTTCTTGACACGGGCTTCTTGTTCTCGCGCTCGAAACAGCGGGAACACAACCCCAAAACACCGCTTTCAGAATAGGATCACACCGCCTTCTCGTCAGGATTTTACAGGCACGCACGGAAAAAGTCGTGAGATTTTGGGTTTAAACATCCAAAAAATAGCGAGCTGGCTTACAAAGCTGGAGACAATGGGAAGTCCTGCAAAGTTAACATTAACAATTTTCCACAAAACGGTAATCAATCTAACCGTTTTTTTTTTAAATGGAAAAGAATTCAGCCCAGTCATTCAAATATTAACCCTTGAAGAACATACATGGGCGTCGCCATTTTTTCCCCACTAATTAGCTCCGAGCAATAACCGGTTGTACGTTCCCGGCGTTTGAGTGGCCGACCCACGAACAACAAATTGAGCTGTTGGTGAACATACAAGAACAAGTCGCCCGAGCTCAGCCCAAAATACCCACTTCAAATAGCTGCCTCCTATTGTGCCCACCATGCTTAAAGAGGCCAACGATTATGAAACAAGATTGAACGAACAGCTGCGCCCTGGTGTTTCCATGCTACATGTACACGCCAGGCTGTCCAAGGGGCCTTCCCCTTTCAGTCGTTGTTTGCAGTATGCTATTTAGATCTGACATGGCAGGTTTCATTATTGCCTCTTATACGCTTGACGTGATCACGAAGTTGCCAAGGAAACTAGTGCACCGTAGACCTGCAACTCATCATTGTGATTGATTGGATCATAATATTGCTCTCGCGCTGCTGTTGCTTCGGTTACTGGTGTCCGTAGAGACGGCGTTTAAATTTGCAGTACTCTCTTCACCAAAGGCTAGATGTGGTCTCCGTTAGAGTAACCTTGACATGTATGCCCATGGTGTATATAGAACAGCCTACGGCAACGTATAACGCGTAGCAATCATCATTCATGGAGAACCTCCATACATGTTCCCCAATTTCATGAAAAAAATCAACTTAAATTCTTTTTCGAAGAAAACTACGCAAGTATTCGAACATTGAAACGTGCCGTTCAACTTCATTATTTGAGCAGTACCGGTAGCGTCGTTTGTTCATATTTGTCCAAAGGCTCTAAATGTAGAAAGGCAGAAATATGTTCGTTAAAATAGTTGTTTCTGTGGCATGAACTTTCGTCTGTGATTTTCCTTGAAAACATAAAATGACAAGGACTTGAAAACTTCACTGGGAAACAAAACCTATTTGTTTTCGAGGGACACCACAACCCTGCCCATTGCTGCAAACGTTTTAATACCTTTCAATTTGAATGGTTTAATAGTTACAGGCATAAAATGGAAGAGTCTTTACAAAAAATTCTGCCTTAATTCCACAGAACTGCATTTGAGACCTTACACAAAATATCAGAATGCTGAGAAGAAAATGATTCATAATTATGGGAGTACTTTTATGTATATGATTTAGAGTATCACGCAGGACAGCATTACAAATTAAGAGAGATGGAAAATGTTACTCAGAGAAGTCACATCACATCTAAACAGGACAAGTACATTTTGAGCAGTGAACATTAAACAAAAAAGAATACACGGATGACGACCTTGAAGAGGGTAGAACTTAATTGAAGGATGGTAGAACTTAATTGAAGGATGGTAGAACTTAATTGAAGGATGGTAGAACAAGTCTTGAATAGTAAATAGCATAGCTATAACTCAAACAGGACTAAATACGAATCCACATGAAAAAAACAGGGCAGAATCGAAAATACATTTGGTTACCAGGGAAAAGCAAACCTATACGCGAACGTGACAAGTTGAATAAAATGGTTTGGGTTGAATTTAGCTTGTCTGGAAATAATGCTATACAAAAGTGCGTGAAGAACACTGCACCTTATAGCTTTTGTTTCAAGCTAACATAATGGTTGTGGAAAATCCATGCATGCTACATTGTAATCTGCCGAGTGTACTGCTCTTGGTCTTTCGGCACAGTATTTCTGCGATCTTCAACCCGATGGTCTACGGATTATTTACATACAGAAGCCATCTTGGCTAGGCTACGATTTAAATTCAGTATCCACGGACGATGCCGAAACGTAAAGCCCGTATCTCACTGGGCGGCGTCTGTTGGCGACAAATTACGAACGGCATTCCCTTTCGGGGCAGAGTTTCCAGAATGTCTCAAAACGTTCGCGGGGATTCTCAATTTCCTCGCTTGAGTCGCAAGGTCTCGCTTTCGGTGTCGCGGGATTTTTGAACATGTTCAAAAATCTATGCAAATTTTCTCTCAAAATAGTCACTGAGTCGTCGCTGGTGTCTGGAACTCGTCTCGCATTCTTCTCAATTTAATTTCCATGAGTCAGAAAGTGCGAGAAATATGAACAAACTCTGTGAGGGTTGGCGACCTATGAAACGAATCTGTGACTGGTTAAAACAAAACATGAGAATCTGTCTTTCCTGACGTTAGACAGGTGTGAGTGTAAAATATTCACAACTTTGTCGCGCAAATGTCGCGCAAGTGTCGTGTTACAGTCTCACGATACGTATGTGAACTCGTGCCACTTACACAAACGTGTCCCAAGTACCAAATGCGAGTCAAAGTGAAAATTTGTCGCTAGATTCGCGGAATTTCTCGCAATTTTGTCTCCATCTTGTCGCGAGCTGCCGCAGCCCAGTGAGAAATCCCCGCAAAAGAAAAGAATTCCCCTCAAAAGTGGTCATCATGGACGGGACATCTACACGTGGCGGCTATCTCTCGCCATACCGCTATGGAGCAGCTAATGGGTATTTTTCGATTCTGTAGATCCCAAAAAACATTTCAACAGAATACCAAAGCTTGTACGACTAAAATCAATAGAACTGGAATGGATGTCCACGAGTTCAGTCTTCAGATCAACTGAATCGATTAGAAATCATCCCCTTGGATCTTAGGGTTTGACACATTTATCTAAGAGTTAAGACAAAAGATGCACACCTTTTAAGTAAACATTGCAACCACTCAAACACAAAAGGGATTATTTGGCTGTTATTAAAAACAGGATGTGGGTATAATTTTGCCGCGCTGAGCCAAGCCAAGCTCACTGAGATTCAGTGACATTTTTAGGAAAAATAATCAACACCACCATTTCTAAGAAGTCCATCATTGTACAAATTTATTACAGGGACACTAAAGACAGAAATATTAACTTCACAGATTATATATTCGAACCTTTTTTAGGAAAAGGCACAATGAGTTATGACTGCATCGTTAAGCATCAACGTTAGTACTGAATAAAGAGGTCAGTCTGAAATGACTTTAAACCATTGAATAAATTCATTTTTTCCCCATTAATATGAGTAAACTTTACGATAAGCCATTCTTTAAGGTTAAATAATATCATATAGATTTACATGTGGGCGCAGTTGTCTTTCATGGACCACAAACCGAGGCAAACATTAGACGGAAAAAAATGACTTATTTTGATAATTGATGTGGATGACCACGAAAGGTTTGTGTGCTTCCCTGGACAAATGCGGCATTCTGCAAATTTAGGGTCTGACATATTTTTCAGTGTTACACCTGCATGTAATATGTGAAATTTGACAGGGGATACCACTGAAATCGATTTCAAACTATTCCTTATTTGATTAACATCACTTAAATACTCTTGGAAATTAATGGATATGTTCTAAACTTACAAACCCATGTCAGATGTAACGGACAGGAAAAAATCGGACCCCAAATATACAGAATGCCCCCATGTATAACAACTACATGCACAATGCATAAGGAGCACAAGGGAGTTGGCATTAATGGACAGATTACATACATGTACATAGATGCATCCTTTCAGAAGTTTGTTAAAAGATATCATTTTTGTAAAATTGAGGCAAGTTATGGTAGTGGACAGGCACATCTTGATTTTGCAAACACACCGACATTCTGAAAGACAAAATTGAGTACAATATTGCCCCAAGTGTGACTTGGGCATATGAATAGGATTTGCTTCAGCCAGTGCCTCCTATATTGTGTGACAAACGATGTTTGGTGACATGTCTTTCACAGTCAGTAGGAAAATGTTTTTACCACCACCACATTTAACATCAGAAAAATTCAGTATCACAGCAGTTACCATTGTCTCTTGAAAAATGGCATCAGGTGGCGAAATAAAATCACAGCCTCTTCATCTATTGTTTCATAAGACAAAGCATCCATTGGCCAGGTAAAGTAGTTCACTGCATCTTCTATGGCCACCTGCCATGCCTGCTGCACTGCATCACTCATCATAAACATGGTGCTCAAAAGTTAAGAGTTTGTGACACCGATGCCACGTTGGTTGTCCGCCTTTTTTAACAGTGAATGTGATGCAACTTATCCTTTGAGGTTGTCGGACATGGCCACATTTGAAGTGTCTCCCAAAGGTAATGATCCATCAAATCTCCAGGCCTAACACACTATCAAATGGTTTTCTTAATGTTTTCTTAGTGTCCAACTGGCAATCACAGACAAAGAAAGCATTGTCAGTTCAGAGGTCACAACTACAGCACTGTTACACTGTGGCTTTTTGCAGCAATAAAGGCACAGGCGATGACCATGAAGGAGAAAGCAGGATTTACCAAGGCAACCATATATTCCACAGCCTCGGGTGACTCCAACAGTTTGACCTCCTTTAGTGATCACAGTTTTCTGTAGTTTAAAGAGAATGGTGGTAAAATCAAAGCAAATGAAAAAACCTGCCTGCAAGCGATCTTAGAGTTGCATAAAGCTCAAGTGATTGAGATTTGATTTACGTGCAGCATGGGATTAAAATAAATCCATGAAGTACTTTGACTTTCATTTGGTCTCCTCTGTGCATGTATGTTTGCTGCCAGGTTAGGATATCTTCAGGAGAACTCATAGGGAAAACTAAAACACAGCATGCTGCAATGTACCTAGGGAAGTCTGTTAAATCCAACTGTATCCTGAAACCATACTTAGCAAAGGAGTTATGGGTAGCGCAGGTGCAAATACCGGTAGGGGGATTCATGAGTAATGTCAGGATGGGTTTGGGTCATTTATAACTGTAATTTGGGTAACTGTGATCTGTGGAGTTTTCTTGCTGCTATGTATGCGGTGTGTGATGTGAGCATGCACCAACGGGAAAGAATATGGCTTATTCCAAATCCAGTAAAATAGAGGATCATGCCCCCCCTGCACATGAATGCAAAGGCGCAGCGAGATGGGCCACGAAAACAGACGATGTTTATTTTCACGCAATAAGCCTGTGAGCTTTACAATGTACAATGTCGACTCTCGTTATTACAAAATCCCCGGGACAACGTAGGAACGTTCGTTGTAGGCAGAACACAGTGCAATGGCTTTGGTGCATTGTTGTAAAATGCCATGTACATGCATGCACATGTATGCATGTATGGGCATACACGTGAACGCGTGGTTGATGTTATATCAAAAAGATCTCTTGGTTATAATTAATCAAATATATTGTGATGGGTTTAGAATAATAAAATTCACTGTCATGTGAAAACATGTCTAATGTGCATGTGAGATTAATTAAATCAAATACATGTACATGTGAGCGCATCGATCCAGGGATTTTTAAAAGGCCATGGATGACGACAAAGCTAAACAGCAAGCACATGTAGGCCTGTGTGTACCTGCAAGAATGTGAAGATTTTATCAACTGAAGCCCCCATTCACGTAAGTAGTCTTCCCAACACAAATTGTGTCATGGAAAGACATGTTTATTTAATTTTCCGTCAGTCTTACGATTTTCGATACTACATGTACATGTAGTTGCATGGCACGATTGATCAATAGTCCACGTTTACTCGCCCACTGTGGCGCGGCCGCCTGTGCACGAGATGGTCGCTAATGGAGCATGATGTCATGAAGGAATATTGCAATTGGATAGCTGTGTATAGTCAAACGTACGTCACGAAAGCGCAGTCTCATTGGCGGGCACGCTAGATCTTTTTGCAGCAATATGAATAATGCAGTGTCAGGCGATTCGTTGGGCTCTTGAGATGTGAGAGTAGCCAAGCGAACTTATTTGGCCGTATTTTTACCAGAATTGGGAAGGGAATTTTTGTTCAGATGTTTGTGTAATCAATGTAAAAAAATCATTGATTTTTGAATCGTGCTTTATGCTTGTCATGACTACAGGAAACTGGCAAACGATGTCTGTGCATCGCGTTGTTAGACTGTGTGACACCTCTGGAGGGGCATGGGATAAGCCTCGTGCTGCGGCTGGAAATTTTGTGGAAACACGCTTCAAGTATGAGCAGTACATCTTGAAATGAAATACATGAACACAGACAACACATAGACATGAGATCAATTTTTGTGAAAGAACCTACAAAAAAATTCGTGACAGCAGTGTTTTTTTGGCTTGCAACTGCTGCATTCGTATATGATGTACATGTACATTTAGTGGAACGTTTGCGACCCTTTTTGGCAAGAACTGTACATGTACATTGACTGGTTGCCGCATTTCCCTCATGCCTTCTTTAGCAACGATTCAGCCCGGTGGGAACCAGTGTGATGCACTGCGCATGTGTTTTCACCACTGTGATTCACAAACGTTCATTATACAGTAATGGGTCATCAACAATGATTTTTCCAGAAACCATTCGTTGTAACAGGAATTTTGCACAATGCGATTTCGCTGTAACAGATTTTTCCCCATAGAAATGTGCACATTTTTGCTGAGACCACAGACTTGTGCTTGTTATAACCGGAATTTTGTTATAGCCGATTTTGTAATAACGAGAGTCGACTGTAGTTGCTGATGTGAATGTTATTGGTAAGGTCACATGGTCATGCAAGAACCATTGTTTGGCCCTGTGCATACAGTGTGCATACACATGGTACATGTACATGCGTATTCCACAGTTACCACACCTATACCAGCCCAAGCCTTGACATACTGCAACAGGCAGTATCATCTGGGCCAAAAGGGTCAGCTTAATAAACGTACCGAACAGCCAAAACCGTCTTCACAGCCGATTGTTTCTGCACCTTGAAAAACAGTGATGTCATGAGATTTGAAAGTGGCCTGGCTGGTTGAGTTGTAACAAGTTATACCGGTATCAGCGCCCACCAAACCTGCAACAAACACAAAAGGATTAAGCATCATACACAAGGTGGAAAGCCAGTGGGGTCAAGCCATGCCAAATTATACCAAACTAGGGGACTTCCAATGCGACGACCCATATTTGCCTGAAGAAAACCTTAAAATACCACAACATCCCAAATGACAGCAAATGATGTTCCAGCTTGATATCCTGCTTGTTATAGCCTCTAAAAAAGTTTGACCAGCAGGAGACCAAGCTAAAAAGTTTGCAACATCAATAGTTCATCTTTTTTGGTGGCATTTTCAAAGGCCCACAAACTCTTTTCTAGATGAAAGCGGAAAATAGGTGTGGTGGTAACTTTTGCCTGTATTTTTTAAATTATGCACCCTAGAAGTTACGGACCCTTGGCCCGAAATTCTAAACCTGTTGAATTTTTCTTCTTCAGATTTTGGAAAACTTGTAAAATTGACAAAAAGACTGCGAAGTGGTACTAAAGATGTTTCCCTAAATATCTAGAAACTCGATTACATGTATGCATCAAACTATTTTCCCTCAAGTAGGGGTGGGGGGGGCCTTAACATAGTAGTGGGGCAATAATAACTCAAAAATGACCCAGAATTCAGGCCACTCTTTGACCCTTTGGGTGTTTGAATGGCTACGCAATGATCCTACATGTACCGGTATGTCACCATTGATGGAAACAATTCAAAATTAGAATTATTAATTTTGTCTCAGGGTTAAAAATCAGAATCGCATGCTACATGTACTTTCTTGTTTTGTTAAAACTAATTTCAATGGATCCAACGCTCCTTGCTTTCCTCAATGGCACAGCCAGGCTCAATTTAATCTCTCTTGAGATGCCAGCCGAGTTTGAGAAAATTAAAATCATGAACAATTCATCATCTGAAATCTGAACTGTTTATCTCTCAAACCTCAGCAAGCTCCAGCCTCTGCTTTGGCCCCAGCTTGTACATTGTACATTAATGTGTTTGAAAGTTTCAGATTGGTGCATGTATGTTTCTACTCCCTGAAACAGTAACATCAAAACTCAGTGATTACATGTACATGAGTGTGTTCAGCCACAGTAACGCATATCCAAATTTACAAACAACCCCCCAAGCTTCATGAGTGCACGCAACAACCCCAAAAGCTTCAGGAGTGCATGCAACAACCCCCAAAGCTTCATGAGTGCACACAACAACCCCCAAAGCTTCATGAGTGCACGCAACAACCCCCAAAGCTTCATGAGTGCACGCAAAAACCCCGAAACTTCATGAGTCAGTGAGTACACGCAACGACCCTGAAACTTCACGAGTGCACAACAACCCCAAAGCTTCTGAGCAACATCTTTCAAAAGTATAGGGTAGGCCTTCACTGGGTCAAGGGGGCAATTTCTTTTATTAGGCAAATTAGGACTGAGTTGTTGGGACATTGCTCTGTCCCCATAATGTTTTCGGTTCCCAAAAATACATGTAGCTGAAATATCATATGTATGTCCTCACAAATATAGAGCAGGAATGGACATGTACGTGTATCTACAGTGTACATAATGTCAGAATCCAGTGAATAAAGTAACACCAAATGATTAAAGGTCAACTCATCAAGGAGCAAATTCAGTCATCCATCTCAGATATGTAACTCTAACAGGTCAGTGATCTAAATGTGGAACAGAGTTATGATGTACATGTACATGTATGAGCCAAGAATACCACTGCCCCACAGACATGCAACTGCACTCCACTGTCTACCTACAGGTGTAATGTATATGTACAGTATACGGAGTAATTGGGCAGTGCAGCTGCCATGTCAGACACCTGGAAACTGCCACACAACTGTGACAGCTTTGTTACATGACTTGGTTTACCAGAGAAGATTAAGACCTTTCATTGACCTATCAATAATCCCAAAATTCCTGTTTGATCTGAATGAAGTTATCAGGGTTAAATGGTAGCCCTGTTCCAATTGAGCGTTGTAAGCATAGATTCTGCAGAAATAAGTTTAATCTCTGTCTAGTTTTGTTGGGCTGCCATTGGTATCAAATGTATTCTTTAAAAAATCATTTATCTTTACAACTCACCACATGTGCTACATGTACATGTACCAGTATGTAACACATGTACATGTATAAAGAACCACACACATTTATGTACATGTAGCTACCGTAGCTTTTGAGTTGTTTGGGGGTGGGTCAAGGGAGGGTTTTTTGGAGAGAGGCCAAACTTTTTAAGGGGGGGGAATAGGAAATTATTTCATGTGAATTTTTATAACCTTTGTACAGGTTAGGCACAATTTTCGGGCTTTTCAAACACATTTTTAGAAACAAAATAGCTCCCCCCGAACAAATTGCCCTTTCCTCATTGTCTTCCAAAAGAAAAACTGTTCTGCTCTGTTTGTCAGAGGGTGAGTTCATGGCTCCCATCGCTCCCTCAGCTGCATCCCCCTCAGACTGGTTGTCATCCAATTTTGCCGAGGGAGCAAAAAAAAAACAGCAGGTTGATTTTGATATGCGCCTGCAGCAAGTTAAAGTTTGTTTTAATAGCAATAATATCATGAAGATGGTCATGTTTTAGCAAGTTTATTCCCTACTTTCCTGGATTTAAGCACCCAGAGATACTCAGACCACTATTAGAAGTATTACAATCCCTGAGGCACCTTTACAGGATGTACCTTTAATTCAGCATTCATTTTACAGGTTGTTTATAAATTATGATTGTGGTGGGTGATGATGATGTCATCATGTGACAAGTCACATGACATTAAAGGTGCACTCTTTAAATCCCAATATCTCCTGAAGTACCGGTATATATATCCCATTGGGTTGAAACTTTGCAGACACATGTACATTGTACATGTGAGTAGAAAGGGAAGTGTTGCAGACTAAAATTGACCTCACGTCAGGAATTTCATAAGGTGAGAAGTCTAGTACAGAGTGCACTCTTTAAAGCACTTTATTTCTTCAAGTACATGTACGTGTACATGTCTGATTGGGTTGAAACCTTTGACCCCAATGGTCATGATGAAATAATTACGCCATCAGGTTTATTTAGTGAATTAGTTGTTCACATTTACAAAAGAATGCAAAAAAGGCTTCTGTTCTGTAAACAAATAGACAGATAAGCTCCAGTTTGTGAAATACGATTGTTAATGTGGTGGGTAAAAGCATGACCAACTTTCCACTTTTGCATGGTCAGCCAGACACCCACTGGACATACATAGATGTACCCTGGTGTTGTGTAGCCTGGCATTTTTGATGCAAGTCTACCGGGTACAATGTACATTTTGGACAATGCGGCACACATACCTGTACATGTATGGGAAAATAATGGTGATTTAGGGAAAAATACAGGTACATTAAATGCTCTAGTCTGAGGAGTAACGAGATGGAAGTAAGGGGTTTGAGGAAGGAAAAAAAAGTTACAGATAGTAAAGAAAAGACGATTTTTGTACATGTCAATACATGTACACATGTCTGGATTCATGCTCTTTACAATATGTTCATTCTTGACAAGGATTTTCAAGCCTTTCAAATCTTAACCATGAGGAATCAAACAATATCTGAGATATCTTTAATTATAGCATATGATGGCCTATGCAGTGGAAGTTGTTGATTTAACTAACTTAGCCAACATGCACAAAATAGAGCTTCAGTGGACTTAAAACTTTTAGCAGGAAAGGCACACCCACACACAGCTGTAGACAAAATGTTATTACAAATACACCTCTATAGTTGTGACACATTATTTGAATTACTGATGACTTACACGCACAGGCTGCAAGCAGTGTTATCACATGGCCAAGCTTCTCAGCTGTCATCATTCCCATCACATATGGCTTTCATCAATGCAGACAAAATGCCAGAAACCTGGATAATATGACACAAAAAAAGGACACAAGTCTTCAGTAGAAGAATTTTTTTTCTAAATATCACACTCATGATTTATGATAATGATGCTGTGGGAACAATTTACATGACGAACACACTATTCCCATTCAATGTTAAGTTTCACAGACATGTACATACATGTACATGTACATAAATTGTTCATCTTGATAGACAGTGGGCATTCCCACAAGTAATCTTTGATACTAGTCCTGAAATTATCTGAAATACAATCAACCAAGGTTACAACAAATACATGTATTTGGACAATGAGTAGCCATGTATAGCTACATGTAGGCCTGGGTACGAGTAGGAGGAGAATATATCGTAGGTTCATAGGGTCAGCGAACATTACAGACAATAATTCCCACAGGCACAAGAGATGGAAGACAGCTAGTGACCACATACCGGTACATGAATGCTGGGGATGGGCAAGGGTATTTGATACATTGTACATTTGGATATTTGAGATGTGGCAGAGACAATAGCATGAGGTACGACATTTGTATTTGGCTTGGATAAAAATCTGTCGTATTTATTCCGAATTTACCCACTTCAAATAGCGCACCTGTCTGCCACGTCTCACACTGGCTAATGTAGGTCAGCTGGTTACTGAGTGCCTACATTTAATTAATCACAAAGTCTTGGGTTAACTTAAATGTACATGTAGTCTTGTGTTAACTCACACTAACTTACTAACTGTTAACTAACTTTTAATAATCCCATATTCTAATACAAATCCAAACATTTCAAAACTTCAATGTATGACCAGCTTAAAAAAAGATTAATCATTTTATTGTTGATGATGCTTTGTCCCAATTACGGCTTCAGTCTCAAGTATAATTCTAACAATGTTGTAGTTTGGCTGGCCCTACTTGGTTTACAAATTACTTCAGAAAATTCCTCAAATTTTACCAGGTTTTTGGCTTTTTTCAAACCTGATAGACAGCATAAATATGCCAAACGGGCATTTCATCCATCATATAAAGAAAAACTACATGTAGATAGCCCTGGTATGTGTGCTATATCATGGTTGAATAAAACATTTCGCCATGGTCGATGTTGATGATGCATCATAGCCGATTACATGTACCGATAGTATAAATGCCAATAAACGTACATGTACATGTATGTATGTAATGTATGTTCATGTACACTGACACACTACTGTATACCATAGGCAGTGGCGTATTTTACTAATGGGAGGGCACAAAGGGGGCACCCTGCAGCATCTTATGGGGGCGCACCAGCTTTCAGTGGTGTGGTCTTTAGGGCAAGTTTTTGTTAGCCTTGTTCCATATCCATTCATCTGGTTTTTTTTCAGTGGAGGGGGGAAGCACCTGGGGGAGCGGCATCAGGAATTTGTGGGGGTACATGCTCCCAAGACCCGCCTCCGTGGCTATGCCACTGACCAAAGGCAAATGTTTGATCAGTTTTGCCATGTAATTGCATATTAAGCCATTTTTTGGCCAGTCCAGCCACAAACTAACGTGAGTGATCATATAGTCGCCAGGTCCCTTATTTTGCCACTTACTGTGAGTGTGAAAACCAATTAGACTTGACAATAGGTAGCGAAATCTGGGACCTGGTGACTATCCGCCCTTTGCTGAAGTGCACCCTTAAAAGCAAAAGAAAGTCAGACTAGTACGAAGTTTTCCAACTGGGTTCCTGCATACGTCCCGCGTGCACGCGAAGACCACACATTCCAGAAAAAATTTACTGTGCATACTCAGCATACCCTGAGTCAAATGAGCACACAACTTGTGCACCTATGTGGTAAGTTTGTACCGGTACCAAAGGACTGTCAATTTCATTTAAAAAAATGCCCTTTTTTGTTCCTGCTCGGAACGGATACGGTCAGGCACATGACAGACGGGGCAATAATTAAGGTGTAACAACATCAATGACGAACTGGAAATTTACCAACATGCACACAAAAAAACTGCTTCACGTAATGTGAACATGTACAGTGTACCGGTATCTATTAAAAGCAAGGAACATCTTCAGCAAGGTTCCTGCTGTTCTAAACTAAAAGTAAAACCTTATCACACGGTGAAAAGGTTTGGTGAAAAGATTTAAACCATGGCAAGGACTGAGGAACATTACCTAACCAGGCAGACGTGACCACTGCCTCACACTCAGGCCTTCATGTATGTTATAGGCCTACATGTATACAACGTACATAATATGGGATCAGGTCAACTGGGACCCAAACCAACTCGGATCCATTCCAACTCAGACCCATGCCAACTCGGACCCAGGACCAACTCGGACCCACGCCAACTCGGACCCATTGAGTCATATGGTTGCACTACATCAAATACGCGCCCGTAAACCAAAATAGTGCCGACTCTTGGACCTCGCCAAGAGGTTGGCCTTCTTTTTTTCACTGGAAATTCAAGATAATTTTTTTTCGCTGGAAATTCAAATTATGGCCAAATTGATCACTTTTTGTTTAAATTTTATGAACTTTGCCTTTTCCCGAAGATACCCCCTTAATAGTAGTAAAACTATGCGCTCATATGAATGTAGCTGCCCACCTCTATCCGAAATAGGCCCGTAATGTGGGGCTTTTTGTGAAAGAAATACTCTGAACTGGAAACTATCAATCCCAAATTCGGGTTTTATATTAACAATTTTATGATCCCTCGTGATTATGGCACGTCTTATTGTAAAAAAAAAGTGGGATCACAAAATATCAATAATGAGCTCGCAAGCAGACAAACGACACTTCAAAACCGTCTCCAAGTTTAAGACAATAGGAAATATTCCACATTTTTATTTTAAAATGATTTGATTTGTGTTGTTCAAAATTACCAACCTATTTGCGTTATTTGGACAGTCAGTTTAGGCCTGTATGGATAAATTCCTCTATCTGCCTAAATTTTGAAGGTATTCGGGGGGGGGGGGATTGGGGCATGGTGGAGGTGTAAGACTTGCCAGGCCAAAAAAATTTGAAAAGTGAGGTGGGAGATAACACCATGAGACACTGTAAAAGGTCAGTGTTCGTGATATTGATGTATATCTGCAGTATGTGTTGTACGCATGCAGCATCTCTTATGTACATCAAAAGGCCTATCTGTAGCTTTTTATTGCAACAAAGACTTTGGGGGCTGTTTGGTAAAGGTTCATTCGATTTCTTCTATTGATCTGGAGTGCCAAAAAAACTTCGAAGAAAGGGCGTCAATGATTTGGTTCTGTCAATCACACTCCAAAAGCTGCTCCCATTGGTTGTCCCAAGCTCCCACTCCCCGATCATAGGGTTTCAAGAATGGAAGGTGACAAAATCAGTCTTTGTGGTCAATCACGCCGTTACCTCGGAAGCTACTAGCCGATTAAGATTCCAGATTACAAACGGCAAATAAAGGAAAAAGGAAATGTGCCTCCATAAAAATACGCCGCTTGTCGGTTACTTTTTCACTCGTTTCAAGACATCACTGATATCAAATCTAGTCCTGTACAGTTTTTCAGCCACCATGCCTGTTCAAACTTTAAAACTGAGAAATTCTGGAAAGCCTGTGCCGCTGTTTCCCCGCATTACGTTTATTCAAGAGGACGTCACATCTCGGCAGCATGCAGCGCAAAAGTGTCATTTACCAAATGCTAAAATGTAAAAGTGGACAAAATCAATTTTTCAACAAGTTAATCACGCTCCTGGGGTTGGGGCCGAGTTGGCTCAGGGTGGGTCCGAGTTGGTCGTAGGTCCGAGTTAGTTTTGGGTCCGAGTTGGCACGGGTCCGAGTTGGTTGTGGGTCCAAGTTGGCATGGGTTTGAGTTGGCATGGGTCCGAGTTGGTTTGGGTCCGAGTTGACTCAAACCATGGAGAAATAAAACACACCCATTTGCCTACACATGACATGCACGAACAAGACCCTGAGCAACAGACATGACACGACGGAATCCTGGCCCACTAACACGAACAATCATCATGACTGTAAACCCAACAGAAACATGAAATCTACTCACCTTCAACACCATTGGTGATGTGATGGCTAAAAACGATATAGGCCTAAAACCAGAGACAAATCATGCAAATTATGTGTACGATCAGATCCAAGATGATGGACGTGGTCCGGCGGGTTACAGTGACAGTGTACACGTGTATCAATACATTGTGATCGGCCCTATGTACAGCATACGGTGATATTAACAGGAAGTCAACGACTTTATGCCATAGACAATAAATGACATGGTTTTCACGTTCAATATATGGTCAATATATGAGCGCAAAGCCAGACAATAACTGTTATTACATGTATATGCACATAGTATCAGCGCTCAGCTGACGAAGCGCAACCAGGCAATGATATGGCGCCCACATGTACGAGCGCGCATACACATACCAATACGTGTAAAAAACAGCATGCACTGATACAAGTTAGTTCAAGGCCGTTTGCCTATGGAAGCCGGATAGTGCCAAGGTTAATATTTTTGCGTAGGGAGTTTAATACTTTTTTGACAAATTACGTGGCGGCCGCCAGATAATTTGTCAAAAAAATAATACACCCCCTACGCAAAAAATATTAACCCTGGCACTATCCGGCTTCCGTACTACCCGGCTTCCATATTTGCGCGACATCGACTAGCCGCCAATCGCGCTTTTCTTTGTGCAGGGGGAATTTGCATAATTTCCAAGCTCAAACTCAGCCCCGTGAGGCTTTAACGTCATGGTCAGACAATTCCTCGATATTACTGTGGATATAGATCCGCCACATAATTACATGGTTTAATTCAATGAACACCATGTGTAGATTCACGGATGGATATAAAAAAAACAAGACTCTCTCAACGACAATGTCATTACTAACAGTGGCCTAAGGCAAACTACGCAGCGCTACACTATCTCTGCTACATACATTGTACATATGTCCATGTACATGCATGTCCCGACCTAGTGCCAGCTACATGTATTTTACTAGGGAGATGTAAATATTTTGACAAATCATTGGCTTTCTTTAATTCATATCACTGCACGTAATAATTCAATGTTCAAGGATTTATTGACCATTGGGCCCTCTTCATTGACAGCAGAATAGAGATTTTGTGCCTTTTTCCAGTTTTGAAAATATGACTGAAATGTGACAAAGCAATGTGAACGGAAGTTGTGACATACTCTGTTCAATTTAGCTTTAAATCAATAGATCAATTTGATTTATTCAAACAAGAGACTTCTTAGAAAAGTCAAACCCTTTGTTTCTGTAATGATGCTAGTTAATGAAAGGGTTTTGAAACAAAAGGCCAGAAATTAAATCACAACATCAAATTGAGTAGCTCTACCATGTAATTCATTATAAACCTTACATCTGTACCAGTTTAAACTCAGAGACAATTTCCGGTCTGTTAAAATTCCATTAAATTATACACAGCTTTGTACAACTGGTATTCACATTTCGCAAATTCTATCCCTCAAAGCACACAAATTATCCTAAATCATGAAAAACAAATTCGGAAGAAGACTGACATGACTTAATCAGTTTGTGATGAAAACGGTGCCGTGTATAGTTAGATTTAGTAATGACCAAGTTCAATGGTAAGTTCTTTGTCCTCATGAAGACAGCAAGAGTTTGACGGATGGACAACCTGGAAACACTGTTATAGTGACAATATTTTTCTGCTTCAGACTTAAAACTCTGGGAATATTCAACAATTACAAGTTTGCACTTCTTATAAACCGATTTTCAGCTGTTATGCACTGCAGGGCATTGTCTAATTGTGCAGTCAGAAGGCACACTCGTGACCCATGTTCATATACAACCAAACCTTCCCGCAGGAAAGGCTGTTAAACAAGGACAGTTTATATACATGTAAAGTGCACTTAAGAATTCTTAAAGTACAGGTTCTTGATGATCTCACACTGCTGGTGAAAATACAAAATGATTCTTTGAAAGTCACACGTAACGGTACATTTTTCAATGTAGCTTTAACAAAATGAAAATGTGCAAAACGAATAAAACAAATGTTAAATGGTTGTAAAAACTATTGAAACAGAAAGCCATGGTCAAATGAGCACGCAGGCTGAATCAGGATAAACTAATTAAAAAGACAGGAAAAATGCAAAAACAAATTAATACATGTAGGTACTTGTCGGTCACCGGAATTAAGCAAAATTCAGACAACTGCAAGTAAATTACATGTACATTTAGTACATTGTACATTAATGCTTTCAAGGCTTTAAATTATTTTCATTTCTTTTAACTACATGTAAATAAGGAGTATTCAACCAATATTCTGTGAATTTCCCTAGACTTGTGAGCAAATTTGCAGAATGCTGCATAATTATTTGTTCCATCTGTGATTATTGTTTATCACTGACCTGAATTTGTGGGTATTGACAAAAGTCCACACACGTCCAAACATGTACCTGTAATCAAACCCCTCTTTTCCTACCTGTCAACCTATGTGGGCAGGTTTCATTAATAAAAAAATTTTTTTTAAATTTCTCCCTAAAAATACTTGGAAAGCAAATTTTTTTGCTGCTCCTCAAAAGCAGAGCCCCAGAAAAAAAGCAAAATCCACAACCGAGTAGAAAATAAAACATCAACCTAATGATTTAACATTAATTACACAGTTGAATTATGTACATCAACCCTAAAAATACAATTGTACAATTTACATAATTGACAAATTTTTAATGTAACAGCACCCATGGGTACAAGTCTATTATTATATTCATTAAGCAAGGTATACGCAATATGCTATTCTTGGGTGCCACACCTGAAAACAAATTAGACTGAAACTACCGTGAATGTTTCAGCCTTGGAGCCTAACTTGGTGCTTTACATCTTTTTTGTTGGTTACAATAAAAAGAACTTTGTTTATGGAAAAATTCTTTTTACTGCCTTATCCTCTAAAAGCCTTTTATGTACATGCGGGTTATTTTCGGCCTGTTTTCATTCAAAAATGTGCAATTGGAATTTTAAAGTTCAGTTATGGTATCCCCACTGTGCATTCTTCATCAAGTGTTAATTTACAATGTAGAGCAGCATGTCCTGAAATCATGTTGGCATGCTGTGAGGCAGCTGAAGAAGGACGCTGAAGTACATGTACATTTACTTATCTGTGTGCATAAATGGTGTGGGGTGTGATCAATTTGTAACTGAATGTGCACAAAACCTGTAACGTCCTCAACTAGGCACATCTGAGCATCAGTATCTAAAATGCTGCTCAGATATTCCTAAAGCATGGTAAGGCTATGGCACTTTCTGCACTCTAATAGGCTACGTTATACATGTACATGCCTACTGATTGGCAGAGTGTTATGTTAGCATAATGTCAGATTCTGCTATGCATGTATTTGCTGACACATCATCAACGGCAGTTTGGTCCTCGTTTGGGTTGATGTCAAGAGCAGCTGTCAACTTCTCTTCCTCCAAGTCAGCCAACCCTTCACTACCAACATAGGTCTGCTGAATCTCTCCATCTGCTGAATTTGTGATGCGGTCTTCCAACTGTGAGAAATTACCCAACTCCTGTAGTCCCCCAACTTCAACTGAAGTGTCCTCCTGCTCCATACCTTCTTCATTTGACTTTTGCACCATTCCCTTTTCCTTGCTCCCATCCTCCTGTGGGTGACTTTCCAATTTCTTGTCCTTTTTCTGCTTCTTCAGTTTCTTCAGCTTTTTCCTGCCTCCTTGTTTCTTCTGTAGACCTGAATGGTCTTTCAGGTGTGACTTCTGGTGTCGTCGCATGTCCACTGGCGAGGCATAAGCCTTGGAGCAGACCTTGCAGACATGCCTCTTGTCCTTAGAGTGCATGCGGAGGAGGTGGCGGCGCAGGGCACTGTCCCGACGGAAAGCACTATTGCAGACATTACAGGTGAAGGGTCGCTCACCAGTGTGGATGAGCATGTGGTCCTTGAGGTGGGTGAGGAGTTTGAAGACTTTGTGGCAGATGCCACACTGGAATGGCCGTTCGTTGGTGTGGGTGCGCATGTGAACTTTGATCTCGCTGCGGCTGCGGAAAGGCTTGCTACAGATGTCACACTTGTACTTGCAGGGACGCCGCTTTTTGGTTCTGCAGATACCAGTAAGAAAATTAAACCGTGAATTGATGCTACATGAATGAATGACTGTTGCAATTGGATTTATCCAAATTGAAATAACTCTCCACTTAAGAACTTTTTAAAATGAAACTGCAACTATTTCTCTGTTTTCAAACCTCTGGAGTCAAACTCACACACCAATAGATGGACAACATGGATAACAAGATGGATAACATGAACACATGGTTAAACTTCAAATTTTATGACAGTAAAATTAGGACTATTACAATAATAGAAGTTTCATTTTAGAGTTTCATCTAAATTTGTTACTCAAAAAAGATTACAACAAGTGCATGTATCTGAATGTATTATTCTAGCTCTACGTGTAGAAATACAATGTAGGTACATGTACATGTGAATAAACCACCAAATAGTGCAACCATCAAGCCAGATTAAAGAAAAAAACTGCTGTTTGTTCTCCTGAATTGATCTGAAGACCATTTTTAGTGGTAAGTACCTAATAGTAATCATTAAAAAAGGGGTGTCAAAAAAATAAAAATGAAACCACACCACACACAAGAAGAAACCACGTTTGGTTTTTACTTCTTGACATTTGGCGGTGATTATTTACTTTCCAAGGATTTTTGGCAATCTTGATTTCTTGTCACCACAGCTTGGAGGCTATCACTGCTCAATCTCAAAAACTTACTCTTACCCGGTACTTTTACTGTTTCCTCCTTCAGCACCCGTTTCTCCCGAGTTACTTCTGCTTGGCTTTTTCTTAGTTTTGGAATTGTCTCTGTTACACGAGGTCATCTGATGCCTCTTCAAATCTGACTCCAGTCGATAGTTCTTAGGACAGTTTGGGCAAGCATAGGCCTTGTGAGTCGCATGCATTCGAATCATGTGCCTTTTGAGCGCACTCGTCTGCCGAAAGCCCTTGTTGCAGACATCACAAACATTGGGTCGAAGGTCATCATGGATCTTCTTGTGATCATTCAGGTGGCTGACCTGCCGGAAGACTTTGTTGCAGACTGTACAGACGTAAGGCTTTTCTTCAGTATGGACCATGACATGCCGCTGCAGGTGGCCCTTCTGGATAAAGCCCTTGTTGCAGTATGGACACTTGAAGGGCCGGTCAGCGAGATGGACCTTAGAGTGAAACATCAGGTGGCCTTTATTCTTGTATGTTTTGCCACAGGTGCTACAGCTAAAAGGTCTGGGCTCTGTCGAGGCTGGTTTGGGTTTGTTGAATTCAACAGGAAGGCTTCTGTTTGTATCAGTGTGCACAATCGCCTTGTCCACTTCTTTATTTTCCTTGTTCTCCAGTGATGTCAACGGTGCATCACTGGTAGCAAAGTTTTCGTCCTCCTGGATGTGACCACAGATTTTGGATGTATTTGTCTGAAGGTTCAGAACAGCAAAGTAAGTGATGTTGACATGAGTCTTTTCATGCCGACGCAGGTCAGCCTCCCCACTGTAGCCCCGGTTGCAGATGGTACACACATAGTGACGTTCCTTGACATGCTTCCGACTTATATGTCGGAAGACGGCACTCTTCTGCCGGAAGCCCATGCCACAGACCTCACAGCAATAGGGCTTTTCATTTGTATGAATGCGCTTGTGACAGGTCAGGTGGCTGCTCTGCCGGAAGCTCTTGTTGCACATGTCACAGGCAAAGGGCTTGTCCTGCGTGTGGATCCGCACATGTCGCTTGAGGTGGCCCAGTTGCAGGAAGCTCTGATTGCAGATCTCACAGGTGTACGGCCGGATGTTGCTGTGCACCTTCTGATGATACTTGAGGTGGCTCATGCAGGTGTAGGTCTTGCCACACTCACAGACAAAGGGCCTCAGACGGTCAGTGCTGATCACAGCCGGTTCAGGCACCTGTGGCTTGGTAGCAATCTGCTCTGCCATGTGCTGTATAGTGTCCTCAGCGCTCTCAAACAATTGGCCCAGGACAGCGATGACGTCATCCTCGCGGCTGGTCAGGGTGTTCCCGCTACTATCCACAATGTTTGTCACATTTCCATGCTTGACAATGGAGATCTCAATCCCTGTGTCTGCCCCAGAGTGCGTATTGTTCGTACAGTCTTGGGCACTGACAACAATTGTCTGACTTGTTCCTTCCTCCATGTTTCCACTTGGCCCAGTATCAAAAACTCTGTAACAAAAACATTTTGGAATAAAAGGTTAAACTGCTAACAAACAAAATTTACAGCCATAATGTACTATGCGTACATGTTGGACTTGGACAGCTGTGTTCAGTGCGGACCTGGGTCCAATTTTGTGCTGCTGCTTACCATTAACCAAATTTCTTTGCCAACCATAGCAAAATTTGCTCAATAGTACGTGTAAGTGCATTTCAAGTCAAATATTTCAAGGTTGCAGTGCTTGGCACAAACATGCATGAGCGCTCAAGCACACAGAAATTTCTACTGTTACATCACTAAGTTCAGCAAATGTTTCCTCCAAGGTTAGCATGCATTTTGCTGTGTTTACTGCTTGAGGTCTCCACAAAGTACACAGAGCCTCTAGTGTGAAGTTGTGTGCTTAGCAACACCATGAAATTGGGTCCTTATTCCATTTCACATTTATGTGAACAAGAAGGGTTAAAAGACTGGTAACATTGTTACTAACAATGACTGCCAACAGTAAAATGTAGTTGAATTTTGTTCTTCTTTCATTAACACAAGGTGTTCCCCATTTGTTTCGTACTGTACGTCTACATGAATCTTGGGAAGATGGAAAAAGTCCCTCCAACTCAGAAGAATTAGGGAGAAGTACATGTAAATAGGAAGTCGGCCCTGCCATCTTATAGCTATGTACATGCGTGCAAGACTCAAACCAATGGAAATTCTTGTTTAGCTCAAATATTACAGTCCTTATTCCTATTCCTCTTTAACATTAGTCTTTAACTGATTTGAAATGTATTTTGGTTGTGCTGACAGTGTGTTGACGTTACTTTCATGTTTTGACCATGTTGACAGCCTGACAGTGATTAGTTTTCATGGTATTAAGAGAAAGACCCCTTCCCTTGTATTTTTTATAAGCACGACCATAGGCCCAATTAAGCATAGATAGAGACATGCATAAAAAAAAATCATGAGTGAGGTGCTCTTCATTTGGAAACTAATTTTCTTAATAGGAATTTGTGATAAAAATGTTTTTTTCTGCATGCTGTAGTTCCTCTCTTTAATTTCCAATTTCGGTTTTTTTTTTTTTCAAGTGAAGCCAGCATTAAATTATTTGAAATAAAGCGCAAATAAGAAGAAAGATTTTACATAAATATGAATTGAGGTTTTCAGTCAAAATCCACGCTCATTTTCGGGTACAAAATATTCAGTTTGCTCAGCCATGGTGGCTCAGCCATTATCAGCACTACACGTGTACAACTACTGAAATAGGCCTAATATTAGGCTGCAAAAAACCCAAAACATCCACGCTTCAAATCAGTTTGCTTTGCACAGTCCAATGGGATCAACACTTAGCTTAGGCCCCCCCCCATATAAAAATATTTCTATGACATGCTCTCGAAGGTCACTTCAACAATAAAACAAAAGAATTTCTTTGAACCCTTATATGCCTAACCTACATGTAGCAAGAAGTAGCATAATTAGCATGCGATGCCTAGCATACATGCAGGATGTACTTATACTTTACACTAGCATGACTAGCGTTGCAATGCACTGCATAGGCCATGGTAAGTTTGCCGCTGTCCGTGAATTGGGCATTTTTAACGCTGTTTTATCCACTTATTCTCATATGAAACTGATAACATAAAAAGTTAGTTCGGTATATCCCACCTTTTCACATCTAGCCACAACGATGGTGCGAAACTGCACGCCTGTTTGCCAAAATGGTTATTATTATGCAGAATTTTGAAGCAAAACTCCAAACTTCAACGGGCGTACTCAGAGCGCTGGCGGTCTTTCTTCATCAATTTCGCAGGTTCCTTTTGCTTTTTCGAACAGCCCGTCCACTATTTAGAGTATACACGGGTACCAGTGAAAGGAAGCATTCGAAATGCACTATGGGATCGATCATGTCGCACACCCGCACGTCACAGACGCATATGCATACTGTATGTACGTACATGTACATGTACAGTATGTACACTATTTAATTCTAATATCACCTCGGAGGCCGGTTTAAATGATGGATCAAAGCAAAGAAAATATATCCGAAATATAGAAACCAATTCGAAAAATTTAATATGCTTTCTTTTTTTCTGAAGAAGGATAGTCTGTTGCCACTGACTGCGGCGGTGTTTTTTGCGCAATGACTTACGGTAGGCCCACGGAGAAATCAAGCATCTGCTGAAAAAGGTCGCGGGACACAGAAAAGAAAAACTAACCACCAGAAAGAGGACGAGCAGACGGGATTGTTGATTGAACCTTTCTAATTTCTGTTTCCCCGGCGTCTGGGGTCATTTTTTTTTTGGAAGAAAAAAAATGGGGGAACTTCAGGCCCTCTTCCAGTTATTAAAGGACAGTATAGTCAAAAAGCCCCTCCGAGAGACACGGTGTACCATGGAGGTCTACATTCCTCTGATCTTTGGCTATAATCGTTATTGTTTTGACAACTTCCAAAGACAAAACTGTTCATTTTCTCCTCCAATTAATACAAAAACACTAAAAAGAGAACAGGGTGCCCCTTTTGGTCTGTTACTATAGGCGCCGCCATCTTGTCTTTTTAATATCACCTCGAGGGCCGGTTTCGCAGTAAAAATGGATCAAAGCGAAGAAAATCTATCCAAAATAGGAAAACCAATTCCAAAAAATCGAATAAACTGTCTTGATTTTCTGAGGAAGGATAATACAGTTTGTCCGTTGCCACTGGACGCGGAAGTGTTTTGTGCGCAATGACAATCTTATTCAGTAAACAAACGGAGAAATCAAACATCTTCTGCAAAACTGCGGGACACAGAGAAGAACTAAAAGAAAGAGGACGAGCAGACGGAATTGTTGATTGGGCCTTTCTTAATTTTCATTTCCCCAGCGTCCAGGGGGAGCTTTTTTGGAAGAAAAAATGGGGGGATTTGCGGCCCTCTTCCAGTTATTATAGGACAGATTAGTCAATAAGCCCCTCCAAAGAAACACACTACTCTGATCTTTAGCTATAATCGTTACTGTTTTGAAAACCTCCAAGGACAAAACTGCTCATCTTCTCCTCCGGTAAATAAAAAAGCACTAAAAAGAGAACTGGGCGCCCCTTTTAAGTTGGTCTGTTGCCATAGGCGCTGCCATCTTGTCTTTATGGGTTGCACTACACTAAATACATGCCCATAGAAAAACAGTGCAAAATCGGACCGAAATAGCGCCGCCTGTTGACTCTCATGGAAAGGATGGCCTCCGTTTTTCTCACTAGAAATTCAAGATTATGGCCAGAAGATCACTTTTCGTTTCAATCTCACGGGGGGTAGCCCCGAAAAAATTTTTATACGCCATTGAGCGAAGATACCCCCCAAATAGCAGTAAAACTAAGCGCTCATTTCTGAATNGTAGCTGCCCGCCTCTATCCAAAATAGGTCAGCAATTTGGGGCTTTTTGTGAAAGAAATACCCCGAACTGGAAACTGTCAGTCCTAAATTTGGGATTTCCGTGTGCCAAGACCGGGCCCGGTGCAGCCAGCGGTGTGTGGGTGGGTGTGCGTGTGTGTTGGGAGGATTCAAAAGCGAATGCGGCTTCGGGCTCAGTCAAAACATGGTAGGGAGTAAAAAAAAAAAAATAAAAAAATAAAAAGACACCCTACTCACGGTCCCGAAATCCTTGCTGTTATTTCCAAGTGTTGGTTTCTTAGGGTTTGGTGCTCCTATTTGATAAATAAACATACCAATCACTTCTCTTTTCTACTCACTTGTGAAGCGTTCGGGGGGGGGGCAATCGCCCCCTTTCCCCTGCCCACTGGATACGTCACTGAGTGCGGAGCACTAATTCAAGGCAGTATGCCCGTAACAAAGTATAAGCCGCTATAACATGCAAGCCGACGTCGCTGGGGTTTCCATATAATATTTCCATTTCTTTATAATTGTTTTGGTGGATTAGCCAATAATAGTTTTGTAATTATTCACTGTCCTCGGATGGCTATCCCTCAACATCAGAGAGTTGATTGAGACCCTATTTTACACAATCTCGCCATTTGGGGGAAAGCAATTATTAAACAATTATTCATTTTAACGATTTACTTATCCGAAATAACGATTTACTAATACAGCCTCAGAGTAAAAGGTCACGCAGTGAGCTTCCGGAACCCTCGCCTGGTCCTCCTGTGGGGATTTTACATTGGGCCGTCCAGTATCACGTTCGATAGTTTTGGTAGAATACATCCTAACTGAAACGACCCCATGAAACACTCATGCTGGAATGTTACCATCGTCTTCCTCAAGTAGTATCTATCAAATGTCACATGGAGATGGGTAAAAAAAACCTGAATTTTCTTAAAGACCTTTCACGTCTGGCGATATCGTACCTAGGTCTCCCTGTTCAAGGACCGTTTGTTTCCACTGCCAGTGCTAACGTGAAAACGAGATTTTACAACGTTGGAAAGATTTTCTTACTTACAGTCAATGGGTTCAGGATTCCGTTGGGTTAACATCGCGCATGCAGTTGTTGTCAGCAAAGGTTAGATAAAATAGAATATTTCGTAATTGAGGTAGAATATTGCATCTTTGTATTTATTACCTTATAAATAAAAAAATAAGACATTTCTATCTGTTTTTATTTCGGCTTTTACCCACAGACTACCATAAAAATACGAACCGTAAATATTCATCTGCGAACGGGACAGTCGCATTGCACTGTTTATCCTGTATTTATATTTTAGAATTTCAGAAGTGAAGGTGATTTTTTGGAGGAATATACTCTTTTCGGTCAGATGATTTTTCAGTTTCTTTAAATAGATGTACTTAGCAAATGTTTTCCAAAGCCCCTTTTCCGAGATGGTTTTTGTAAGATGTGACTGAACGAAAAAAATATTACAAATTCTTAAATCTTTACACGTTATTATTCCCTTCCAAGGGTTGCAGAAGCGCGCCACCAGGGGTCGAATTTCAGGCTCTATTAGTAAAACAACGAGAGCCTCCAAATGGCGCTGTTTTGCGTTGATTCCGCTGCACTACACCAAACACGCGCCCATATAGGAAACAGTGCAAAATCAGATTGAAATAGCGCCGCCTGTCGACGTTCGGAAAGAGGTTGGCCTCCTTTTTCTTCACTGGAATTTCAACATAATGGGCAAAGGATCCCTTTTCGTTTCTATTTTATGGCGGTTAGCCACGTGTTTTTTTCAATCGGCTTTCTCTGGACATGCCCCCAAAATAGTAGTAAAAGTAGTAAAACTATGCGCTCAGTTCTGAATGAAGCCATCCGCCTCTATCCAAGAAAGGCCCGCAATTTGGGACTTCCGTAAAAGAAATACCCCGAACTAAAACACTAACAGTCGCAAATTCGGGATTTACAGAAACATTTCTGCGATCCCTCCCCATTATGCCATGTTTTATTGTAAAAACCCTGTGGGATCACAAAATTTAATGAGCTGACGCGCAGAAATACCATCTGGTGGAATGCACCTTTCGAAGTGTTTAAAACATGTTATTTGTGGGCGAGGCTAATAAAAAGCTAACCGGCATAACTGAACAATCTTCCCAGGTTTTCAGATGTCAATTTCTCCAAGTAACCTACCAAGGTTTGTGTCACTACAATATCTCTTCTTTTATTTATTTTTTTCTCGATGGAGGTAAATGTTCCTTTCACTTTAACCTTTATATCAAACATGATCAGGGTACAGGACGTGCGATTTTATCATTTTTACTTATGTGGCACTGGCTTTTTCTGTTTTAATGTGATTTAATTTCCCCATTTTGAAAATGGCCACTCCCCTTATTTTGTAACTCATGTACTCTTCAAACGAAAATGCACCGCTGGATACTAAAGAAACATATATTGAAGGGTTAACACATCAGAAAAACTTTTAACAACTTTATTAGCAACTTTATTGCAAATAGAGACAAAATTTTAAAAAAAAATATACCTATTTTATACTTGGACCAGCTGTTACCCTAAAAGGATGTATAAACAATAAAAAATATAACGTTTCAGGAGATTTCATTTGTACTACTATTGTTTAAACAATATGCAATTTCTCAAGGCACAGGGATGGAAGAAGTCCCCCAAGTCAACTTGTAGGTAAAAGACTCACAGAGTGGCAAGGATGTTTTCAGGAAACATTACTCAGAAGTAAACCTAGATCGATACCAAAAAACTAATCATGAATCAATTTAATTAAAATGTTATCTAAGTAAAGGAAGACAATTTACTTTGTGTTCCCCGACCGATGTATATCGAAAGTTTGTCTACAGTAATAATGAAATAGCAGTATAAAACTCATGAAGACACCAGAAAACACGAGTTTAGCTTTTACTTATTCAAAGTGACATACTTTGTAATGGCAACTCACATGTAAACAAATCAACAGTTCAGCCCAACAAGAATCCATGAAAAAATTCACTCATCCTTTTCTCTTGAAATGACACAGCTTTCCCACACTGGCACTTATGGCTCTCAATTAGAGGCTGATTTCTTCAAACTCTCTCACTGAGACAAATCTATAATATCACATATTTTTGGACTGAAATTAACTCTGTGTTACCATATTTACAAAATGCTGGAAAACATTAGTCCTGGTCAACAAAGTAAAGAAAAAGGAATTCCAAGCACAGCAAAATTCACGTGTATGAAATGTTTACAAGTAGGCCCATTTACATGATACATGTGTCCAGTATACAAACCAGGCTGAACTTCAGTTTCTAACTGTACTCAAACATTTAATAGCAATTCCCAGTAAGTTCCACAAGACTGAAATTCGTATTCATTTATTAAAATGTTCTGTGACATCAGCATAAATTTGCATATATGAATAAATGTTCTATTAAGACCCTGCACCGTACTTTTGGGTTTTGCTTTCTAGTTGTAAAACAAATTATACAGAAAAACTCATTAGGTGCTTATAAATGATTACAAAGATGTGCAAAGAAATTGACTGGAGGGGAATTTACTTGATGAAATTGGTCCAAGAATGTGTAATTTCGTATTTCAAATGGTAAGGTTGTTTAATCAATTGTAAAATTGTGCAGGGAGTTTGAAAAAAAAACAACTTCAGTCGAACGTGTGCGTTTTCAGTCAATGTAATAAGGTTGGAATTTTTTACTTCTGCACCACTTCAGAGTGCTATTTGTTCGTTGGTGGAAAATAAAAGAGGTTTGAACAACACAATAGAACGCTCCGCAGCCCAGTATCCTCGTTCTTTCCCTTACAAAAATCTCCCATGGCGATCCCATGGCATCCCCATGGGGCTCCCATGGGCTCTCATGGGAAACAATGGGGCTGTCATGGTGGTTTATATACACACCATGATGCCCCATGGTATCACCATGGGAAAAATCTGAAAACACCATGACCAGTCATGGTGCCTTCATGGGTCACTGTTCTGCCACCATGGGATCACCATGATTTATGAGGAAACACCATGGGAGTACCATGTGGATTGTTCCAACCACCATGGTGACATTCTGAACACTATAAAAACACCATGGGGACACCATGGAAATCTTTTCAAGCACCATGGTGACATTTAAGCACCATAAAAACACCATGAGGACACCATGGAAATCTTTGCAACCACCATGGTGACATTCGCACTCCATAAAAATACCATGGGGATACCATGGGAATATTTGCAAACACCATGGTGGCAACTTTTTTCACCATGGTGTTTTAAGATACACCACTGCACCCCAATGGGAATCCTATGAAGAATTTCGTGACTGCCATCCAAGATGATATTTCAATGTGGAAGTTTTAAAATTTATGCTATCGAAACATTGGTCTGTGAGTCCAACATGGCGGCATGCATCCATTTTTGCGGCATGAGAAATGTTGACTGAAAGCCTTCCGTTGTACATGTATAGGCCTATAGCTAGGCCGTCAGCCAGCTTATGTTTTGAAGGCAGCAATGTAAAACTTTGAGACGCTGGTGGCAGCAAACTCAAAATTACGTGCGCATCCTTGAACTAGCAAAACAGAATGGTGTTTTTGCCGCCACCACGCGCCTAAAAGTCTCCCATTGAAAAACATTAAGGGAGTTAAAGAGTGAGGTTTGAAGTTAAGTACAGTACACCTACATGAAATAAAGCAATCCAGGGAAAACCTTACATGTATGTCACATCAATTTTATTCAACCCTAAAAATTCTGCCACTGTTGCTGATGCTAAATTGACATGGATATAGATATACAAGTTTAATAATCTTCCAAATAAGATCATAACAAAATAATACACTGAATTTATTGCAGGAACCCATGTATTCAAATAGTTCTCCTTATTGCACTCCGACGGAATTATTAACCTCCAACTTGACACCTTTCCTGGCATGGAATTTGAATATACTTTCCAAGATGAGTTTCAACTTTCACTTGCACAAAACTTGACCTTTACTTGCACACAGCTTGACTCAGTCACTTTCTATTGTATTTGGAAAGGTAATAATAATGGAATGAGGGAATAAATGCCTTTTCTCAATCAAAATACATTTGTTCCTCACAAACTCAGGTTGGCACACGTTAATTATATTGCTGATGTTTGTTACAACCCTAATGTGAGGGGCACAGGCAGCAGTCTGTCGATCATACAAGATTTTCTTCTGCCTGTTCACATTGATGGGATAATATAATATATAGCAATTATTCTCTGCAACACATATATCATAAACAACACCAAATGACCCATTACACAGTAAGACCGTGGAGGAATTTCTGCGTGAAACTCTATCATATCCCTTAGAATGGATCAATTTCTTTCCAACAATCATACGGCTGTAAAATTGCAGCAAATTTGGTACTGGCCCATCCAGAATTGTCTCCAAAATCAATCGTTCTTCAAGAGTAACATCACGCAATTTTGGGCAACCAAGTAATGTTACCTCATGGCCAAAACTAATAGCATGCCTTGTTGACAGTAATCCATTCAATAACAAGTTGCAATATCTTTGCACTGGTGGTGATTTGTTATTTACATATTTAGACATCAGTTTTGGCATGTGTTGCCACAAAGTGAAATTGTTAATAATCTGCTGTGAAATTCCTTGCGTACCATGGAACAACTTCAGCAAGGTCCCATTATAGGATTCAAACAAAAAAGTTGAGCATGCCCATAAAGGTCCAATGTTACGTACAGTTGGAACAAGGTGCAGGAGCTGGTGAACATTGCATGTATTGTGACTCTTCCCGTACAACACTTCTGTCATCAAAACAAACTTGTGCAACATAATGTCTGCATTATACAAGTCTGAAGGTGATATTGATTCAGATAGAAGCAGGGACAGACCATGCACTAATAAAAGCCAGTGCTCAAGATAAGGGGTTTTCATCACCCCAAGTAAACATGGAATGGAGTAAAACAGCAACCAGGATCTCCATTCTGATCCTTTCCAGAAGTGTCGGCTGGTTATGGATCTTGGTGCTCGGCTCAAATTATTTGGCGGCTTGATGCTTGTCAATTTCTCATCTATTTTAGATGTTTCATTACCTACATAGTATTCTGCATCATGATTTTTGGAATCAAGCCACAAACTTCCAAAATACCTTGTTACCCCCAGAAGACTATTGTGGAGGTAATCCACGGGAAATCCATTGATTATATCAAATGCTGTTAACAACATCAGAATTGATGGTCCTTTTACCCCATTTACCGGCTCCTTGACACGGACAGCATCTTCAGCACTTTGCACAGTATTCACTACATTTCTCTCCTGTGCAGGGTCTCTTAAGTACGGATACACCTGAACAAAACCTCTACCCTTTTCCACACGTTGACCTTCTTGTAAGCACCACGAACAACCAAATTTTCCATTGAACTGTTTCAGGTTTTGCAATGCACACCTTGCTACAGAATCACATGTACAAATAAGCGTAAACACTTTAGATGTCTTCTGAGCGCCAGATTCTTGGTCTTTCCATGAGAAACCATTTTCTGCCAAATCATTACACTCATCGGTGAATGGTTTGAGGAATGCGGTCGGGTCTGGCTTGCCTTCTCCAAACCACAGACCGCACAGCAGTAAGTTTTCTTTCCTTAACGTAGGGGGCAACTCATTAATAATACACTGGATCGGCCACATTGACACTTTTGAAGATTTGAATACAGGAACACCATTGGTATTCCACATCATCGATATATTGTTGACGCTCCTAAGTTTTGGCACAGATTTATAGACCCTTCCATCAAAAATGTCCTCAATGTTGTTGGGGCTCAATTTTTGTCTTGTCTGCTTGTATGACAAGTGTTGGGAAATTACACTGTCATCAAAAATTTCTGTCAACTGTGACTTTAAGGAGCTCACAAGGAAAAAGGTGCCTTCCTTGACAAGGTCACAACGCGAGTGTTGTGCATTACAATTAGAGCAAGTTATCAATCCTTCATTTGCAAATTCTCCAATGTAAATCAGACAAGCAGGACAGTAAAAATGGACCTTGATTTTCTCTTGTGCACTTTGTATGTATTTGTTCAACATGAACAGTGTTCCGGGAATATTACTTGGGCCTACAATAGTATCAATTAATTTCAACAGGTCTTGTATTGCCAGCTTTGTCAAAGAATGCTTTAATGCATATGCAAAAATCATTGTAACGACTTGGCCAACTGACAATTCAGATCCTGGGAGTATGGGTTGACTTGCTTTGTTCATGTCGTCTTCTCCAAGCTTATCATCATCCCCATCATCATCAGCATGTTGGTGGTCAAAGATCTGAATTGCAAAGAAAGGTATTTGATTAAAACTTCAGAGGAATCGTGCAATGAAAATACATGGAATGGAAGATTAAGGCTTCGGGCAACACATACATAAATATTGATTTTGTTGGCAGTTGACTGATTGATTTATTTTATTATTCAGCATTTTTGCCGGGAATGCCCACGAAAGTCTTTTGACTTATTTCCAGTGGGGTCCCCTCATTGGTTTGGCTGCATAACTACTTTACCAGGATTTCTCCCTGCTCTTTACGAGAAGTGAAGTGGGTTCTTTTACATGCATGGCAAATGGCTCTCCCACACATGAGAGCGATGGCTTAAAAGTCTCTTCCGAAAGACTAAGCAAATGAGGATAAACGCCTTGCCCAAGGGCGCTACTACTGGGGCTGGGATTCAAACTCTGCATGGAAGTCCGAGTTCTTGTCCGCTAGGCCACAACAGCTCCTCTGAGCATGCATGGGTGCCTTTAGGTTTTTCAAGTCAAGCTGGCCGAATTTCAAAGGGTCAACAACTAAAAAGAAATTACCTTATTTGACCAGAGTTTGACCACATCTTTTTTACCAAAAAAGTAGTAAAGCTTTAGATGTTCTGTTGCATAACAGACACAGAAAGCCAAGTCTAATGTCTGGCTTGCCAAAAAACATAGCAGCAAGAAAGTGTTTATTTTGAGAGTGACTTCGGAGAAAAAATGCAATTTAGTGACAGTTGTTTATTCTTGGAGTAAATGAGTATTAACGTATTCCTAGACTGAACTTGACGCACCTGATCAACAGGCTCCATTTCTCGGTTGCAGTGATTAGGGTATCCCAGGCAGTCATGTCCATGGTTGCCACTCGATTCAACTGAACTTCCGATGCTGCTGGTGTCATCTCCAGAAGTGTACTGTAACTCTCCCTAAGAAGAGAAAATATGAAGTAAAAGTGCAAATTGAAGCGTATACATGTAAAACACCCAAAATAGCTTCAAATGAATGTTCAAATATTTTAGAGAGATTTTAGAGTTACCTCTGCAATAATTTAAGTCATAGATTTACACTCAATGCGCGATGCCCAAAAATGTGTTAGAACTTTTAAAACACACCTGTTCAGAAGCTTGACTGTCACTGTCTATACAAGTACATGGTGTAGGGTTGTTCTCATCCTCAGACAACATGTACACAGGGTCCTCTGGGTAAGCCAGCTCCACAGCACAGTTGGCTTCAGTTGTCACTGAACCTTCTTCATTGAGAGGCAAATCATTATGTACATTAGGGACCATCTCATCATCAGAACTGCTGTTTTCTCAATGACACACCTGATACAAAAAATTAGTTCTGGTTACAAACTGACAAATGAAAGACTACAAACACGTACACTGTAGGACCTAGTCGTGAAGATACAAGTAGCTAGAAACAACAGTGGATTGTGCTAAATTGCAGCAGTGCCTATCTCATTGTCAAATACAGCAAGCCAAGTGGTAAACAAAAATGGTTGGGGACAAAAGCAAAGCGACAGTACAGCTAAACCATGTCAATCAATTGTCATGATTGCCTAGCAATTAATGAGTTTGCGTAAAAGTGGCAACAAGAAACGTTGGGCATGTTTGGGTGGCAATCATGGCTATGAACATGCTATGAACAATATGCTAAAACTAAATTACATTCCCCAACCATTTCCACAATTTTTCCTTTGCTTTTTTTTACACCCAATTGCTAACATTAGTCCAAAATCTACAAATGTACTTCATTTGCATGATGGCACAGTGGCCAGGTCCCTAATTTCAACGCCTATTGACAAGCGGCAAAATCAAGAACCCAGTGACTGCACCTGTACATGCACGTCACATCCCATAACCAGTCATGCTAATTGCCGTCAACAGATCGTCAGTCAACATACCCTCAGCACACCGATTTGCCGTCAACACACCGTCAACACATCAAAAATGCAATCTGGACAAATTTTCAGTTTTATGATATCATATGGCTGAAAGAATATTTCCGGCAAAAGAATAATGGGGTAAAAGATCTGAAAATTGAGACTTTCAATGCAACGAAAGTGCCACCACATGGCCAGATGTGGCAGCAATGTTGCTTCTAGCACAACCGGACCGTACCATTCAGCCTAAGGGGTGGTGCAATAACCAACGAACCAGGAGAGGGGTGTCGCCCGAATTGAAGCTTCATGGCAAATTTGTATCACTATCGGCCACATGGATGATGTAATGTATGCGTACAATGATACAGTGTATTGTCAATATGTTAATGACCCTGAGTGAGCATGCGCAGAGCACGTATGGAATAAACCACCCTTTAGTTCACTGGCAACAACGCTTCAACCCAGTGTGAGTTACTCCTCAGAACATTACAAATTGGCGACGAGGATGGGATGTCTGAGCCACATTTTTCGTGTTGGGATCACCGCAAAGTTATATAGCCCTCATACAGCTAAGTTTTAGGTGGATTTGCTGCACCAAAACAAATATTTGCGGACTTTTCTGGAGCGAATCTTCGTGAGTCATCGGTAGTTTTCTGCACGGTGACCGTGTGCGTACACATACACACAGCGTACACGTGAGTGGTCCTAGACACGAGACATTCACGCGATCGTAGTGCACAGGTCAAGGGTCGCAAACAACGAGACAAGATGGCCGCGCCCACGCCGATGGGGTACATCGGAAGTCTCGGTCCTTACGACAAAAGTAAGGAGCCGTTCAGCTCGTATATGGAAAGAGCGGACATGTTCTTCAAGGCAAATAATATCAAAGAGACTAGCGGCGAAGGAGAGGCTGTGACCGCGGCAAATGAGGCCGTTCGCGAGCGTATGAAAGCGATTCTGCTCACGGAAATTGGACCCGAAGTGTACGGCACAGTGGTGAACCTCCTCGCACCTAAGAAGGCAAAAGAAGTGCCTTACGCAGATATCATGAAGAAGTTGGAACAACACTTCAACCCAAAGCCTCTGGAAATTGCCGAAAGCTACAAATTCGGCACCAGAAACCAGAAGCAACATGAGACAATCAGTGAGTACATTGTTGCCTTGAAAAACTTGACATTGCATTGCAACTTTGGAACATTTCTAGATCGCGCATTACGCGACAGATTTGTTTGTGGCCTCGTGGATGAGCGAATCCAGTCCAAGCTTTTGAACACTGCAGACCTTACATTTGAGAAAGCATGTAAGATTGCCACCACAATGGAAATGGCAACAAAGAATGCTCGCGAGTTTCGTCCGCCACAGCCAGCAGCAGCTGTTCATAGCCACAAAGCGGTGCCAACAGCTAAACCGAAAGCTGTAAAACCCAAACCGAAGCATGGAGAGTCGAGTTCTGCCAGTTGCTACCGCTGCAATGGTAATCACTCACCCCAGTCCTGTACGTTCAAAACGGCTAAATGCTTCAATTGCCAGAAGAAAGGCCACATCTCCGCAGCATGTCGCGTCAAGCCTAAAACAGGCAGCAAACTCAGTACAGGAAACAAGCGACAACAGCAAAAAGGAGTTCATAACCTGGAAGTGAACCCAGATGGAGATGAACTCGGGTTGTATACCATATATGCAACCGGCATCGACAAGCCAATGGCCAACCAAGGCAAGGATTTTCGAACAGAGATATTGGTGAATGAACAGTTGATCGACATGAGAATCGACACGGCTGCGGACTGCTCAGTTATGAGCGAAGACTTGTACGAAAACAAGTTTTCCCATGTACCACTCAACAAGAGTAAGGTTAAGCTGAAAACATACTCCGGCGAAATTTTGGAGACTTGCGGACAAATGGACTGCAAAGTTCGACACAATGGTCAGTCAGTCACACTGCCCATTATTGTGGCCAACTACAGAAACAAGCCAACGCTCCTGGGGAAGGATTGGCTGAGTAGACTTAATCTGGACTGGAAAAACATTTTCAGCATCGGCTCATCCAAATCACGTCTAGACAGTCTGCTAAGCAAACATGCAGACATGTTCGCTGACAGCTACACAGGGATAACAGGTTACGCTGCTCATATCCGACTTAAGCAAGATGCAAAGCCCGTGTACTGCCGGCCGCGACCTGTACCATATGCACTAAAGCGACAAGTCGAGGAGGAACTGGACAAGTTGGAGCGCAACGGAGTGCTTGTGAAGACAGACCAGAGTGACTGGGCAACCCCAGTCATGGCTGTACCCAAAGCCGACAAAACTGTTAGACTCTGCGGTGACTACAAAGTCACAATCAACCAAGTCGTTGATGACGAGCAATACCCATTGCCGACCTCGCAAGATCTGTATGCAGAACTTAGCGGAGCAAGAGTCTTCACTAAACTGGACTTGTCTCACGCATACGCCCAACTCAATGTTGACAAGGAAAGTCAACCGTACCTCACCATCAACACTCATAAGGGCTTGTATTCATATACAAAGCTGCCCTATGGTGTGAAGTCCTCCCCAAAGATCTTCCAGTCAGTCATGGACAAAATGCTGAAAGGCATTCCACACTGCGTGTGTAACCAGGATGATCTGCTGATATCCACAAAGGATATGGATGAACACCTGGAAATCCTCGAGCAGGTCCTCACGCGATTGGATAGCCACAACGTAAAACTGCGACAAAGCAAATGTGCATTCGCGCAGTCAGAAGTGGTCTACCTCGGACTCAAGGTAGACATGTATGGACTTCGTCCGGTGAAGGCGAAAGTCGAAGCCATCGCGAACGCTCCAAAGCCAAGCAATGTGTCAGAGCTGCGATCATTCCTCGGGATGGTGCAGTTCTATGCGCGATTCCTTCCAGACCTCGCTACAGTACTCAAGCCACTACATCATCTACTGCAGAAGGATGTAAAATGGACGTGGGGGAAGGAACAGCAAAGCGCGTATGACATCTGCAAGAAAAACTTGACAAGCAGCGACATGCTTGTACACTACGACACGACACGTGAACTGAAACTCGCCTGTGATGCTTCAAGATATACGCGTAGGCGCAGTGATCAGCCACGTCATGGACGATGGACAGGAAAAGCCCATCACCTTTGCATCTCGAACCCTATTACCAGCGGAACGTAATTACGCACAGATCGAGAAGGAAGCACTTAGCATCGTGTTCGGAATCAAGAAATTCCATCAGTTTCTCTTGGGCCGACCCTTCACTTTGGTGACCGATCACAAGCCACTTCTTGCGATACTCGGTCCCAAGTCTGCAGTGCCATCCACAGCAGCTTGTAGGATGCAACGCTGGGCAATCTTGTTGTCGCAGTACGACTACAAAGTGGAGTACCGGAGCTCCAAATGCAATGCTGTCGCGGATGCACTCTCCTGCTTACCACATGAGAACTCGAGTGTGGGAGCCGAGAACTCCATCTACACTCTGAACGTGGTGGATGAAGACTTTCCGGTGACTGCAATTGAAATTGCAGTAGAAACCCAGAAAGACACTATCCTCAAGTCAGTGTATGAACAGGCATTGAACGGTTGGTCAGACATCAATGTAGATTTGAGGTCAGAGTTGAAGCCTTATCATAATCGACGTCATGAATTGTCATGTGAGCAGGGATGCATTAAGTGGGGTAACAGAGTGGTCGTACCAGAGTCCTTAAGAGACAAAATTTTGTCTGAACTCCATGCCGAACATCCCGGCATAGTGATTATGAAGTCAATCGCCAGAAGTTTTGTATACTGGCCCGGCATTGACGGTGATATCGAATCACTAGTGGAAAAATGCAGCGTGTGCCAAGCTTGCAGAAACAGACCACCAAAAACACCACTACAACCCTGGTCATGGCCAAGTAGACCTTTTCAGAGAGTACATGTAGATTTTTGTGAAAAGGGCAATGATCACTTCTTGGTACTCGTAGATAGTCATTCTAAGTGGATTGAGGTTAAGCACATGGGTTCAAGCACTACTACTGAACGTACCATAGATGAGTTGAGATCAATATTTGCCTGTCATGGGTTACCCGAAGAACTTGTTTCAGACAATGGGCCACAATTCCGTTCGGAACTGTTTAAAGAGTTTATGCGACTGAATGGTGTCAAACATACACTCACTCCACCGTATCATCCGGCCTCCAACGGGGCAGCGGAGAGGACGGTGAGAATCGTAAAGGAGGCTCTCAAGAAACAAGTTGTTCAGGGGAACACAAAATTCAGCAAGAAACATTTGGCTAATTTCCTGCTGAAATACAGAACCACACCACACACTACAACAGGGTACACACCCGCAGAATTGTTGATGAAGAGAAGGCTT
>NW_019091642.1:530681-542490 GCF_001949145.1 Acanthaster planci
TGGCCCGGCACCGCGGTGCGGTAGTGAAGGGGCGTGAGTACACAGTCAGTGCCCATCAATATGTACTTGTAGCGACGTATCGTATTGCAACTTGTTATCATTAGCCCCTCGTAGTGTTCTACTTGGACAGTGATAAATTTGAGTTTGCTGTGGGAGTGAGGATTCTCCCTACACCAAGGACTGGTGGACTTGCATTTTTTGAACAGTTGCTCAATCTTTTCAGATTCAGTGCCATCTCACGTCAGATACAGACACAGTTCATGCTGTAAGCATGGATCGAGCAATTTACTTAAGCCGGTTCACATCGGAGTACATCAGTCAGCTGTGTACATTGAATCATATTGATACTGTGCAGCTGAAAACAAAACAAGAGAGAATTGAAGCTTTGTGTACGCTCCCTCAAATGAAGGAACCAGTAGATGATCACCCCCCATTGGGTGCGGCTATGCCAGTACAGCCTGATTTGGGGCAAATTCTTGAAAAGCTAGAAGCACTACGCAGAAATGAGACAGAGTCACTGTGCCAGTCCCTTGTCAAAGCCATGACAGATGCAACCAAGACGTCAGTTGCATCCATCCGAGTGGGGCCAGAGTTACCAGACTTTCACAAATTATCGTCCGACGATGACATCACCTGCTATCTTGCAACCTTTGAGAGGATGGCGAAAGCAGCAAAAAAGCCAAAGGAGGACTGGCCGCGCCTGATTGAGCCATACCTAACAGGCAAGGCACAAAAGGCATTTTATGCCCTAAANGTAGGAGGATAAAAAGGACTTTCAGAAAATTGTCGACATCATCCTCCGTCACTACCAGTTGACCCCTGAGGCCTACCGTGTCAAATTTCGAACTGCCACAAAGGAGCCCCAGGAGACATTTGAGTAGTTTGCTACTCGACTTGAGTTGTATTTCAAGCGGTGGTTGAAACCAAGCGATGAAACCACTGCTACAGCAGATGTCAAGAGGATCTTTGAACAACTCCTCATTGATCAGTTCAGGTATAGGAGGTTGATATTGGGCGCATTATTTCGCATAGTTGGGTGTACCATGTGACCCGTACACAATACAAGCGGATGTGACACGTCGACCGCGGCTACGTGGACGGTTGATTACGCTTTTTGCCAATTAAGTCGCACGGCATTTGAATTTCGCAATCGTCATTGTGATTTAGATCAGATAGCTACATCCGTTCATGCCCTTTGACTGTTTGAGCTTTGCCCCTCGACATGTCTGCAAAATACGCGTTGATCCATTGGACATCAAGCAACAGCACGAGCATCGTGCCTGTGTCGGCTGTTTTGGATAAATCTCTGCTGCAGAACAATGCCAAAGTGGGCAAAGTGTATGCGGCCGTCATTGGCAGGAGAGAGCCAGTCGGTGGGTGGTCCAAACATGATGGAAGGGTACTCCAAATGAGTGGTAGGTCCCGTAAAATTAAACCAATTTCTTTGGTCTCCCTGTTTAAAAAATTAATCACTAACCTTAGATTAGCTAGACCAGTGAACGTGTGGCGGAGCTTAAATATACAACATACTTCAAGTACAGGCTTATAATTAGGCCTACTAGGCCTATTGTTAGTGTAAGAAATTTCCTTTTGTGAGCTGTCCGATACCGCTTACTCTATACTCTGCCGATAAGCCTAACGTTAGTGCGTTGAGCTCTAGTACAGCTGATCCTAAGGATTCAGGTTCAAGTGCTGCACAGGGCCACCATTTTTGTATTTTCAAATTACGTTAATATCTTAAGTATTTTTTAAGAGGGACAATGTAAAGTCTGAAAGTCAAAAATTCAAACGTTCAGATTTTTTTTCTTTAACGTTAGTCATTAGTGGTGGCTTGGGATAATTTTTTTTTTAAGGACAGTCCAAATTTCCACACATGCACATTGTCATTTCAATTCTGAAAGATTAGATAATGTGAAATGTGTTTTGTTATGCCTTCCGTAAGGATAACTAATGCGTTCAGTAAATACATTTGCATTCTGCTGATGTATGCAATTCAGACTTTTTCCCCCTAAAAAGCCACAAACCAGAAAAATATTGCCTAGCCCCAACGTTACACACTAAGTATTATTAAGAGTTGGGGGCAAAATTTAGAACAAAAAATGGTTTAAAAAGTGGCAAAATGGGCTTTGAATCATTGAATGTGCTTGGTGATGAGCAATGCCATCTGTATGTATACACCTGTTCCATCAGTCCATTCAGTAAACCATGATCGCAACGGCTAAATATACTTTTTTATTTGTTCCCAATAATACTTCTAAGGCCTAGGGCTATCGGCTAACTGCTCATTTTTGAAGCCAAGGTTTTGCTTTTTGAATTTCAGATTTAAGCTTAGTGTACTGCGGGCCTATGAACAGAAGTTCATTGAGTCGGGATCTGAGTCCGATGAATCGGAGGAGGGTCGAGGGCATCGCAAACCCAAGAGGAAAGCGTTTTTTGATGACGACAACGACGATGTAGACATGGTGGAGGCTGAGGATGGAGCAGCATCATCGAAGTCAAAAGGAAAATCGAAAGTGGTAAGCCTTCCGTATATTCATTAGGTGACAGTTTTAAAGTAGATACTTTTTGTTATTCTATAATTGTGCATTGATTACGAAACTAGAGACCTCAGAGCTAACTTGCTCAAGAGATATTTATGATGGTTAAAAATAATTAACTTAGGTACGTGTAGTTGTTGCGCACACACACTATTTTTCCTCAGAAAAGAAGAATATGTAACAAGCCACTGTTCTAAAGGACAATATTGATCCTTAATCTTAAACAGTTAGTGACATGTGAAACAGGTCAAATCTTGGCCATGTGTGGAAACAGGTCAAATCTTTGCCATGTGTGGAAAAAAGATAAGCATCACACTTGACACCCCGTTCACAAACCCTATGAAACTGGTCTAAAATTTTGAAGTGTGTTCTCAAAAAATGATCTAATATTTGTCTTCAACAAAAATTACTTTTTAGGCGTATCGCTCCTGGAGTTCTGAGGGCTACCATCAAAGGCAAATAAGTAAGCTTTAGGAAATTGTTACATTCTATCCTGCTCCAGGTTAAGATGTTAAGTTGGATTTGCTTCATCAAATTTAGAATTTCTTAAACATGTTCTTATCAGTAGCTTTTTTTATTCAATAAAAGGTCAAGCAAGCTAAGCAAAACCAGGCTGTGGAGATCATTGAAGAGTTGAAGAAGAAAAGGGGTGAATCAAGTGATGCGCAATCTCGTCAAGACTGCAGCAGCTGTGATGTCTTGAAGAAGAGAATGATAGAGTTGAAGAATCAGAACAAAGCTCTCAGAAGAGGTAAGAATTATAAACAGTTATTTACTAGAGCAGCCATCAAGCATTTTACAACTTGCATCCGGTAAGGTTCTTTTGACAAGAAGTTCATATTTCAAGGCAACCCAAATTTTTCATTGGTGCTGAACCTCTGAACTCCAGAATTTCACTACCAGTCCATAAATGTAACCCAAATTTTGGACTTTCATGTTTCAAGTTCGGGAACTTGTGATCAGGGAATGCAATAAGGCTCTGCACTAATGACGTCATTGTTCGTGTTTGTCCGAGCCTATCACACATTCCTGCATTCACAACCAGAAAATGGATAATTTGCAATCCCCTTGAATCCACATTCAGTTTGTTTGTCTGAGTTTAAGTGCTATGAATAGTAACTGCGCGGATCCCTTTTCATTTTTGCTTTTTGCTCAGACTCTGTGGTTTGCATCATGCCTTTCATCTTTTGGAGGTTTCAGTTATGGCATCAGTCTTGGAACAGGTTACTATCCATGCACAGTATGGAATTTTAAGATACAAGCAAGATTATTTATTTATTTGAAAGGATTACCTGGTGTAGTGGGAGAACTTCGGGAGATTGCACTCAACATGTAAACCCAGACCAAGCAAGGAGTAACCACCCCAGCCCCAGCCAACTGCAGCCCGAGTACCACCTCCAGCCGGGCCAGCACCTCGTCAAGACTCAGCTCAAGTTTTTCAGAATCTACTGAGAATGCTCAAACCTGGCCACCTCGGGATCAGCAAGGGAGCAGCTCCCCTGATTATCAATTGGTAGGCCCACTTAACTTACCATAAAGGTAGTTGATGAAAAGTCTTTGCTGTATTTTGCAACTTTGCATGGAAGATTGGGTACATTCTGTCCGGCTATTTTCCATCGTACAAACACACATCCAGGGAATATCACTTTTTATTGAACAATTGTGTGAAAAAGCCCAACTCCAAATTTGGTTTTCACCATGCCAAATTATGTGCTTTATGTGTTATATGCTGACCAAATTCTGGAGTCTGTGTTCTAGCTGCACAGGGTCTGTAGCCTACTTACAAATGACATTGAAGCCTTGTTTCGAAGCATTGGCAATAATAAAAAGCTTGAGAGGTTGACAACTCAGGCCAGAAAGCTTGCAGTTTCATTGTAGGGTAGTCTCTTTTGGAGAATGCATGGTTCAAAAAAGAACTACCTAAATATACATTTAAATCCTTTGTTGTTTTGCAGATGCCTGGACAAGGGGTTGCTCTCCCAGCCCATGTGCTGAAGCGATGCTCCCACTCAGATTATAAAAAATTAAGCCGGGACCTGATGTGTTCCCTGTTCACGCGGGAGGAAATGCAACAGTGCAGCGTGATGGGAAAAAAGGGTGTTGGGGTTCATGGCAACAGGGAATCACGACCAGCTCTTCCCCAAGACAAAGTCCAGTCAATTGTATGTAAGTATATACATGTATCCAAATAAAAATTCAGTCTGAAAACCTTTTGAATTTGTTTACAAAGCTAGCCCCACTAGCCCAGCAATCCGCAATCCTCCATCTGTTGATGGATTAGAGTGGTTGGGGTTAGTGTGACTTTGCATGTGCTGTATTCTAGCTTCAGTTACATTTCACATAATTTATTGCATGGTCCCAAAAAATAAATGAAATGTCAGTTTAGAAGTAAGATGTATACCGAGCCCTCTCACACTGTGCAGTCACACCATGAATTTGCAATGAAAGTATATTTTGACTTGAAACAATTGTGATTTTTTTCTCTCTCTCTGTTATGGCAAATGGAACAGTTTATATAAAAAAATGTACCGATTGCAGCTCAAGTGATGCCCCTCCATTTGCACTTTTACTCTATCCCACCTACATTGCACTGCCTGTATACAATGTACACGTGGTCCAAGTCTGAAGCATCTCTCATTAATTAAATGGTTTGACTGTATGTGCTTTGACCCTGAAAGGCCCACCTGAAAAAGCTGTGAACCCTTTGGTTTGCCTGTCCATTTTGCCAGACCAATCAATTCTCACACTGAAATTGGGCTGGATTAAAAGTGTGAAAATTATTGTACCTGCATCGTGTGTACATGTACTTGAGAATTTCCAAATGTAAGACAAAATTTCAATCTCAAAGTTCAGGGTATGTGCCTTGTAAATTGCGCCTTATTCATTGTTGTTTCTTTTTGTTACAGATTATGTTCACAATAAGTTCCCAGATGTAGAAAAAGCAAATATTCGCCAGGTGATGGCATACAAACTGAAAGATGTGCGCATCGCTAGTGCCAAAAGCAACTCAGGTGAAACTTCAAATTAACCCCCACGGCATTTTTGTCTCGTTACGTCACATATTTTATTCCATTTATGTTTTGTTTCTTTTCTGTTAACTTCAATTTTTTTTTTTTTTAATTTTGAAGTTTTTACCCCTTAGCGTCCCCCTCGAGACACCCATGTTCATGTATGTTATAATCATTTCATTTTTGGTTTTGGTTCAGAGTTGTTAAGAAATTATGTGATTCGGAGATACATTGCAACTGAAATTTGTGTTGTGCGGATGAGTCATTTACAGATTTCTGTTATTTGTTATCTTTGAATTATGTATTTTTAGACAGGCATTTAGAGTGTTATCATTAAATTCCATATGTATAGGGGGTAACCTTACTTTGAAAGCAATATTTCAAGTCTAACTTCATCTTGCACATGTGAAACCATAGATTATACAACCCTTTTATATTTTGTACTTTTCCCTCCCCCATGTGTAAATGTGGCAGTTTCATGCTTTGTTTACATGTGCATTTTGCTATCTGCATGTCACTGATTGCAGAACCACTTTACTCTCCTAAATTCTCATAGAAAAGGGGACATGTAAACAAGGGATGTCAACATTTGGTCTGTTTGTCTATTTTAACTTTTAACACAAATACTGGTAGGTCTACTGTCAACTTATGCCCTGTTTAAGTCTAGTCAAGAAAGATTATTAAGATGTTTCACTTAAGTGTTTAATTTTCTTTTTTTTTGGCAGCCTGGTAATGATTCAGTTTAATGCTAAACTTTGACTTTTTGAAAAAGAAATAGTAGAGATTGTGTCACTGTTACATATTCTTTGTTAGAACCTGTATATGGCCTTTATAAAGAGTTCACGAAATGTATTAACAAGGGCAGCTAGTGTTTCAAAGTATGTGCAGAATACATCGATTAAAGAATTGGAAAGGTAACTGTCCTGTTTCAAAAAATGTTAATTATTTGCTTCAAATTTAGAGAATGTATGTGGATTTCCTAATACATGTGTAAGGTGCCACTGGATTCACTGGATGTAGATACAATGCGATGGAATACATGCGTATGTACTTGTGTGAAACACCATGGGGTGAAACACCGTGTGTTGGCATGGGGTGAAACACCATGTGTCGGCATGGGTGAAACACCGTGTGTCGGCATGGGGTGAAACACCATGTGTCGGCATGGGGTGAAACACCATGTGTCGGCATGGGGTGAAACACCGTGTGTCGGCATGGGGTGAAACACCATGTTTCGGCATGGGGTGAAACACCATGTTTCGGCATGGGTGAAACACCGTGTGTCGGCATGGGGTGAAACACCATGTGTCGGCATGGGGTGAAACACCATGTGTCGGCATGGGGTGAAACACCGTGTGTCGGCATGGGGTGAAACACCATGTTTCGGCATGGGGTGAAACACCATGTTTCGGCATGGGGTGAAACACCATGTTTCGGCATGGGGTGAAACACCATGGGCCGGCATGGGGTGAGACACCATGGGTCGGCATGGCGTGAGACACCATGGGTCGGCATGGCGTGAGACACCATGGGTCGGCATGGGGTGAAACACCATGGGTCGGCATGGGGTGAAACACCATGGGTCGGCATGGGGTGAACCACCACGGGTCGGCATGGGGTGAAACACCATGGGTTGGCATGGGGTGAAATTCCTTGGGGTGAAACACCATGGGTTGGCATGGGGTGAAACACCATGGGTTGGCATGGGGTAAACAACATTTCTGCATGGGAAAATCCATGGGGACTTGAACCATGGGGTACATGGGGTCCAAATCCTCCTTGGGAACCCATGGGAAAATCCCATGGTGACATCATTGGGATTTGACATGGGAACCCCATGGGAAAATGCTATGGCGTTCCCATGGGAAAACGTCATGGGAGATTTTTGTAAGGGTATACGACTACATATACCATCATTTGAATTCTACTGTGACTATGAATTACTGACCAAGTTGTATGGCATATATGGATGTAATGGTAAGTTTAAGTAAGGAAGAGTGAAGCATTGGTAATCCACAGTATTTTATTGACTGACATCATTGAACGTACATGTACTTATTCTCAAGATTTCATCTTAATGTGCTGGTTCACTTCCTCAAATTGAGAAAATCTTTAAATACATGTATTAATTAAAAGTTTGCCTTTTTCATTTTGCCCAACTCGCCACTGCTATTTGTACTGTACAGCTAGCAAAGCACAAATGAATGAGTCTTGGTCAGAGAGAGATGCATATCCATCATGTACAATTGAATCAATTGAAGCCAACTACCATCGCTTCCTGCCAGATGGAGGAAACCAGCATCGTGCTAAGGATGTTTCTTGTTGTATTGTTCACCATCCTCTTATGCCGATTGCTATTGACCATGTAAGTTATTGGAGGTAACATTTTACAGAATGTTCAAGAGCATGTTATTTTTTTCTCTTTTGTTTAAAAACATTTAATTTTTGCTTTCATACTTGGGTCATCCTGCCAACACTGCACATTTCGCTTGGTGTCTTCAAGAAATTGTTCGATGCTTTTGAAAGTGCTTGTCACAGAGTGGACATGCAGTTATTTCAGCTTTGTGTGGCAACAGAGGACCAAGAGCAGAAGAATAATTTTGACGATCAAATCCGTAATAAAATTGAGCGGCAACAAAAAATCAAGAAAAACCTTGAGGAGAAACGATTACAGCTGATTGATGCTGAAGATGAACTACCCCTACATGTGCTTCGGACTACAAAAGAAGACATGGATGGCGCTTTCCTCGAGATAGCAAACAAGGCCTTCCGACTTCGAGATGAGATTTCAAGACTGGTAAAGAAAGAAAATCAATCTGTACCCTGAAAACGACTACCCCAAAAAGACCGTGTTTCACATTAACACGTTACATTCATATCATTCAACAGGAGAAAGAGGCTAAAACAGTGGAACTTCCATTTGCCACTGGACCAATTGCAAGAGGCTAAATCAGTGGAACTTCCATTTGCCACTGGACCAATTGCAAGAGGCTAAAACAGTGGAACTTCCATTTGCCACTGGACCTATTGCAAGAGGCTAAATCAGTGGAACTTCCATTTGCCACTGGACCAATTGCAAGAGGCTAAATCATTGGAACTTCCATTTGACACAGGACCAATTGCAAGAGGCTAAATCAGTGGAACTTCCATTTGCCACTGGACCAATTGCAAGCTCTTTGGACACCATTTTTCAGCAACATTGAGTGCAGAGACAAGCTTACCATGGGAAAGCCTTCGTTGGCAATCATGTCCACAAGTGCTACGAGGTAAAAAGTGATTATCTTAAACTTTTGATATGTATTAGCATGTTCTTTGATGCTATCAAATGCCAGCATAATGTTACTCACACGAACTGCACAGTAACAGCATGAAAAACACCATTGGCTTTGTTTCCATTGAACAGCCCCTTGCTATAAAAGCACTCACCACTGTTCCCCTTGAGGTGGCTGAGAAAAGCCTGACAGATGATATCCCCTTGGCAGCACATGACAAACTGCGATGTGAAGCTGCTCACATTAGAGTACACTTCCAGGAGCTCTTCATGAAGTTTGCCGATGTTCATAAGGGCATAAACCACAGCTCTGCAGTAACCCAACAGCAGATAAACTGCATTGGTATGTACACAAATCAAAGTTGTTTCACCAGAAAAAATGCAGAAATTCTTACCTCATAAATTTCCTGCTTTCACTATTTAGAAACATTAAACATTCCTTATTGTTTTGCAATTGATTCTGTTTACAGAGACAAGTATAAGGGACTTCACGGCAGCCTACAGACAGCTTCTCCCAGATCAAATTACTCCGAAACTTCACCTGCTGGAAGATCATGCGGTTGAGCAATTAACCAGATTCAAAGTGGGGTTTGGGTTACTAAATGAACAAGGGGGGGGGGAACTGATACATACAGAATTCAACCGTACCGGGAGGGTTGTACAAGGGATGAGGGGAGAACTGCAGAAGCTCATGGCCATTATGCGCCGCCATCATGTTGCTACAACTCCTGAAGTTGGAAGGAACCTTCCAATACCTGAAAACACAATAAGAAAGCAATAAACTGCACTGAAACGTGAAACGAGTCGACAACCACATTTCTTAAAGTCGTGCCAAACCTTGTCATAGTTAACTTTATTCACATGTTATACATGTAATTGGACTGAATTCACAGTACTGTACTTCCGTTTGGTTGATTGATTGCACACTTTACATGCAGTATCGCATGTACTATGTGCTATATGTATGCATGTGCAAGTACACTGTGCATGCAGTGTTCAGGCGATAATGTCATCCAATCAGCCTGGGAGTGCGAACGGCCAAAAGGAGATTTTCTGTGGGTTGGGAAACGCAGGATCTTTTTATTCATTTTGCAGTCTGTAGAGGATATTCTAGCGATTAAGTTTACAAAGTTGCAAAGTGGTACATAGAGGGTTTCCCAACATATTTCTTTAATTCTACTGAAATTATTTTTCAACAACTCGTGACGTTCTATGAAAACACAACTGAGATCATCTTCCAAGACAGATATCTGCACAGGAATTAAATGTCACGGATGTCAGGAAGTGTACTTCTATATAAGGCCTACTACAGGAATTGCATAAACATGACCAAATAATCGACTGTAATCTCGAATGAAAGTCACACGGGCCTGACTCGACAAAAAGGCCAATTTGAATTAAACTGGTGTTGAAAACGAATAAAACGGAAAGACAAACGTCTTTAGCAACGATGCTTTTGACTGATTAACTCATAAAAAGACGTCAACCTTTGGTGTGACCTTTTCACCTTTGTAGAACACCGCCTTCCTGGCTACCGCATACTCTACGTGTTTTGTCCACACACGTGTTACTGTAGTATAGAATCAACTGCTTTGTGGTACAACAGTTGAATCTGGCAATCCCATTTTGGAGGGCATTCCCACTCACTTGAATGAAATGTCTCATGTCGTTGCAGCACTACAATGTCTGTGAAGGAGTAGATAAGTTTTCAGCCCTTGTAGAATCAAAGCACGGGATACATGGGGAAATACCAGTCACGGTCACAGGCAACGATGTTGTGCAGTTTCATCCCTTCAAAACAGTACGGCACAAACACTGTGCCCTCTTGATCCCCACATCGACCACAAGGTGTCAAGTTTGTAAAAGACACAGAAGTGACCTTGCTTCTTTGGACAAACGACTTTCTGCAAAAAGTTCTGGGTCAGAAGTCAGCACCAAGTCCTCAACAAGGAACGATTTGTTGAGCCAGAAAGACCTAATCAAGAAGGTGAATCTGCTGAGCTCAGAAAAAAATCAGCTGAAAAGAAGAATTTCCATGATGGCGTCCAAGATAGAGGATATGGTGATGGAAGAAGGAACAGTTCTCCCTCCAGACCAAGAGGATAAATTGCAGATCTCTATCAAGAAAAATTACAATGTCCTAAAGACGCTTCTGGATGAAAACTCTCCAGGTTTTCTTCTGTGGGAGCAGCAGAAGAAAAGTGCAAGTAGAGGGAAGGGCATGAGATGGCACCCAGCCATAATTTGCTGGTGTATCGCACTTCATCATAAATCATCATCTGCATACAACCTCATCAGGGACAGTGGTTTTTCTACAGCTTCCGAGTACCCTACACCCATATTCCCATTTTGGTAACCCTCGCACAGGTGTTAATGCAGACATGTTAACCAGACTAATTAGGGACATCAACATCAAATCTCTCCCCGGGTATGAACTCAATGTTTCAGTGGCATTTGATGAGATGAAAGTGAAGACCGATCTAGTATACAATACCCGATCCGGAAGAATTGTTGGTTTCATGGATGTGGGAGGTATTGCCAATGCAATCACTTCTTTTGAGAGGAAATGCCAAGGCGAGGTTGATCCCCCTCTTGCGACGCATGTTCTCGTCCTAATGGTACGTGGCATCTTCAACTCGCTACATTCTCCAATTGCATTCTATGCCACTTGTGGAGTGTCCAGTTACCAGCTGTTAGCACTGATGGATGAAGCAATCATGTGTCAGATGGTGCGTCACCCAACAGAAAGTTTTATCGATTGTTTGGCGAGATGCAAGTAGATGGGACAGCATACTTTGGTCCCAGTCCAGGCCACTCAACAAGGAAGGTGTATATGATTTGCGACGTACCACACCTGCTGAAGACAACCAGAAACAACTGGGAAAATTCAGGATGGAATAACAAGACAAGGAACTTGCATGTATGTAATTTTTTTTTTTCACTTGATTGTGGTGGGGTATTCTGAAAGAAACTGTGCATCTTACAAGAATTTT
>NW_019091643.1:38875-88596 GCF_001949145.1 Acanthaster planci
CTGTCTATGGGAATTTATTTGTAGTGGTGCACCACGATAATTCTGACTACTCTCGTTAAGATTATGAGACGTCTGGGAAATCTGTGGTCAGGGCACCACACTAATCATATGTTGGCTCATCCATTTCGGAAGTGGGGGAGGTGGCAATGTCAGGGCACGATACACACTGCGTTGTCAAGCTGGCTGTTTACGCAGGTACGTTTAAAATATTGAGAAATGTGTACTTCAGGGAGTGATTATATTTTGCAAAGAAACAGTTGTGAACGGGTGGAACTAATAAAGTGTCTGTTTTCCATGTAATTTGGGGATTTATCTATTGCAAAATGGTCAAGCCAGTATGTGAGTAGTGTGGTTCCCTGACCACAGATTTCCAAGACGTATCTACACGAGCTACATAGGCCTATGCAATCACACGTACATGTATGAAGCCAAACCACCGTTCACAACCATGCACAAATGGATGGGGCTCAACCAAACATAAAAAAACTGTAGGCTCCTATTCCCAGTATATAACATTCAGGCTTTATTTTCCCTTCCGTCCACAACTTCCACACAAGATTCGAACCCACACCCCACAAACCATTATGCTGTGTAACCGCTTGACTATCGCAGTTCAAACAAGTTCCTGATGTTTTTACTATTGATGTATTTGTAATACCGATGAACGGCTGCAACACAAGGCTAATAAAATTATGGACATGTGCAATACATACACTACCTCGGTGGTTAGGCTTCATACGTGTGATTGCATTTATATCTCCTCTATACATAATCTAAACGAGAGTTGTCGGAATTATCTGGACTGGTATCCAAAGCAACATAAACGTTTGTTATGTGAATACGCTGGATTTGTCACATAATGTACAGCCATAAGATAATGCAGATGTGTGCGGATTGTGCGGGATGAGAAGTGAGAATGGTAGAAAAGAAACCTCATTTTTGGACAATAATATAGGTTAAATCCTACAAAAATCATGCGAACCCAGATGTTCAATATGGATAGAAGTTCATTGAGGTTGATTTGCTCCATAAAGCGCAGGGGGGGGGGTTTCAGGTACAAGTTCAACTACCTGACCCTGGCAGGGCACTTTTCAAAACCCCTCAACATGTTGCAACACGGAGTAAGCCTACAACTAGTACTATTGACTTTGACTTGAGTTCAGTCGAACATGTCGAAGTAGGCCTGGTCTAGTTCGAATTAACTTGCACGTTCAGAAAAAAAATACCGAACACAAAATGACATGCTAAAACTAACAATAATCTCTCATGCACTGAACAAACACTGGGCACAAATTCTGAATGAAATGTCTTCTTATTAAACACCCAAAATTAAGTTACCTTTCGTTTGCTTGCTCTACTTGGCATACACGTGGGCATAGGGCACGCGCGCGAATTTTAAGCAATGGCAGTTACGGCGCCCCCTGTATCTGATACGATTGCACGCATTGGGGGGCGCGTTCCACCAAATGGTTGTATTTCTGCGCGTGAGCTCATTAACATTTTGTGATCCCACAGGATTTTTACAATAAGACAGGCCATAATCAGGGGCATCATAAAAACATTTTTATAAATTCCGAATTTGGGACTGATAGTTTTCAGTTCGTGGTATTTCTTTCACAATAGCCCCAAATTGCGGGCCTATTTTGGATAGAGGCGGGCGGCTACATTCAGAAATGAGCGCTTAGTTTTACTACTATTCGATGGGGGAACTTCGTTGAAAGGCGAATAACTAAAATTCGTGGCTAATCCCCATGAAATTGAAACGAAAAGTAATCTTCTGGCCATAATCTCGAATTTCCAGAGAAAAAACGGAGGCCAGCCTCGTCGTGAGAGTCAACAGGAGGTACTATTTCGGTCCGAGTTTGCTCTGTTTTCTATGGGCGCGTAATGTTAATGGGGATTAAGGAGTGCACACGTCACACGCCTAAGATGTCTACTAAGATTTCTACGCTCCAGCTCACTATTTTGTGGACTCTGGGGGATTGTTTACAAACGAGCTGCCATAATCGCGACAGATCATAAAAATAATCATATAAATCACAAATTTGAAAAATATTCTAGCTCCCAACTCGGGATATTTGGCTCACAAAAACCTCCAACTTGTGGGCCTATTTTGCACGGAGGTGGGCTGCTGAATGGGAGAATAATAAAATTTGGTGTAGTTTAGGGAACAAAAAACACAAACAATAAAAAAAACAATGTGGCTGATCCTTTTGAAGTTGAGCAGAAAACCGACATTGGCTTGAACTTCAGTCAGTCACGAAGTGCTACGTTTTGAGTTCTATCTGACTAACTCAGCCTATTCTTTGGGAAAATGTACAGTCAAAACTTACGGAAGCGTACAAGGGCCACTTGCAAAAAAAAAAACAATTTCGAGACACTATCTAGCCGAGGAGAGATGGTATCTCGCCGCGGCGAGTTATAAGATCTTGCCGCGGCTTCAAATTGATATCCCGCCGCAGCGAATAATTCATAAATCCACGCGTGAACTTATACTATACCTTGGAGATTAGGGCACTAAGTAACCAAAAATGCTTTGAATGTCCAAAGCTGTGAGGTCTTTCAAGCGTCGTGTTTGTAGAAGTACTGTTTTTGATCACAATTTTTGCATTTTAAGTACTGTAAATTAATAAACGTCGACTGATGAAAGTTCAAATGTGACTTTCAAGTCCGCTTGCTTCTGTTTGGCACTTGGAAAATGTAGGAAGAAAGTAAAAACACTTTACCCCTCATCTGAATCTGGAAATTCACACCACAAAATAAGATTTCGTTGTCTGTCTTGGAAAACAAGCATTGTTGAAATGTAACATCCATTTTTTGTTTCAATTAGCAATGTAAAACCAAATCTCGATACCTTTCCTCCTAAAGATACATTTTAAAACAGTGCACTGAATTGCGCACCCAGCCGGAAGTGGCGACCCAGTGTTCAGATTAATATAGAGGCTCCATCGAATACGTTCTTGACAAAAATATGTTATGTATTTGCCCTTCTGGGTGGTTTGTGACGAGTGAACGCATGGATGTGAGGTCAAAGAGCCCGGGGATTTCAATCCAGTTGACGAAAAATTGCGTGTTGGTTTTCCTTTCACCTTCACTTCATTTTCTTTTTGCCTGCTGAAGTCTCCTAAATCTTAGTTGATTTTAATGTTAGAGTGATATCAACATCAAGGTTTGGTCCTAAATGGCAACACATATTGGCTAAAAATATGCATGGGTGTCGGCAGAATTTTTTAGGGGAAGGGAGGCAAACCGTCTAGTTTAACAGCGGGAAGAGGTTCAATTTTCTTTTTTGTTCTCTCAAGCAATTTATCATGTTCTATTTCATTTTTAGTTTTCATTTCTTTGGCTGTTTTCGTTTTTATTTTCGCTCTTCTCGCGGTCCCCTCGAGGCGCTTATGTAAATAAGATTATTTAATTAAAATATAAATGAAAAGGCACCGTAATCCTTTCAACAGGCAGTCTACCAGGGAGTCTTGTCTACTCCACTTCCAGATACGAAAATTCATACCCCCAAAAGAGATTTTTTTCGTTTTCTTTTGTGTCGGAACTCAAGCTTGACTGAAATGTAACATCCCCTTTTGCTCCAATGAGAAATCTAAAACCAAATCCCAATGCACTTCATCCTAAACATACATTTGAAAACGGCGCGCCGAATAGGACTTACGTATTGAAATATTTCCTTCGGCGAGACATCAATTTGACGCTGCGGCAAGATCTAATTATAACTCGCCGCAGCGAGACACACATTCAACGACAACTCACCGCGGCGATATAGTAACTCGCTGCGGTGAGATGATAACTCGAAATTTATTCTCTTGCAAGTGGCTCTTCAATGATACGCTTTTGTATACGCTTCCGTACTCCCCATATCTAACCTCACAGAAATTTTAACCCTCACTTTTTAGCTTGCCTGCATGTGTCTGGCCTGAAGTAGGTGGCCTTAGAGGAAATGAAAAATGCAAAAGAAAAAGACGAGGGAAAATTAATCGATTCTCTGATGTCCTCAGCTCCCCATTTAGCAGGTGTTTTCCTTTGCCAGTAGATCGCTTTGCCCACGGCAAAGAGTGAACGCACATCAATAATTTAACCTTCCATTAGGAGGTCTTCCATCGAATGAGTAGTTAGTTTATCCGTCCTCGTTAAACGGAAACAGCGCCCTCAATACAGCAGTTTTATTTCGTCAATTGATGGAATTTAGATTGGGCATCCTTCCTCCATGGATTGGGTACGTGCACCCACTGCTAGTCTGGATAATAATTTTTTTTTTTTTATTATGACTCGTCTGGGAATTTTTGGGGAGGGAACCAGACTAACTCACTGCATTCTCACTACACGAACGTTTATTTCGGTGAATTTCAGTGAAAAAAGTACAGAAATAAATACAACCAGGCCTACATGTACATTTATTTAGGTCAGGGGTTACTCGCTTGTGGTTTTCCGCGAACCAGTTCAGGGTGCATCACTTTTATAGTTTTTCCATGGTTATTTAATAGCGAACCGATTTGTTTTGTTTTCCCGACGACTTACCATTAATAACTTATGGCTGCTCATATGCGACATCAGAATTCATAGGTGTACATCAAATTTTACAGAGATGATATTTTATCTCCTTTACTCTTCTCTTTTTTTCGGTTGAATATTTGCGTGCGTGTGTGGTGGTGGTGGTGGTGTGTGTGTGGGGGGGGTACATAGATATTGCCCGAGGCGAAAGTGCAATCGCTTTGAAGTGTACCACAAAAGCCGACACAAGTATCATTATTGAAGCACATGTACAAGTACATTGTACAAGGCCAGATACGGCAGACCCGCCCACTTGGTCAAATATAGGGGAGAACAATAATTAATGTACATGTAGTTGAATGTTATCAAGTCAGGATTCAGACTGATTCACTAGCCAACTGTGCTCAATTTTGTATCATGAATTACATTGATAAGGCTATAATATGTAATTAAATTTATCATTGAATTCACCAATGTCATTAAAATATTGCGTAAAACCTACTCACCCCTAAACGATTAATGTTGTGATCCACTTGTGTTGAGGTCGCTTCATAGACACGTGACTACACATCAAAGGGTGCCGCGCCAAATGCATAATGCATATGCTCTGTGATGACTAGGACCGCGCTGCAGTGTGTGTGTGTGTATTTACGATGGGAACTTGCACGCACAAAACGTGACTGCCATCCTTCCCAAAGAAAAACTGGCCGAGAATACCTGGTTGCCCGTGCGCTCTAGTAGCGAGAATCGGACCAAGCTATCCCCAGAAATGCCTCCAAGATGATCCTCCTGAGTTTGTTGCTTTTGGCCGGGCCGGTGATGTGCCAGGCCGGAGAGAGTGCGGTGGATTCTGGTAGCGGGGACGGACCGGGCAACGGAGCGGCCGGTAGCCCGGGTCTCACGGGCAGCCGTGCCGTGGTGGAAGTGGTACTGTATGACAGCAACCTCAATGGCGATTACACCACCCGGACACTCAAATTGACGGGAACTTTCTCACCCGCTGGGGTTACCATCAGCGCCGAAGGTGAAATTAAACAGGTATGCTCATGTTGCTTACAGCAGAAATAAAACAGCTTAGGCCTAGTACAGCGAAAAAGTAAGACAAATCTGCTGTCATACAAAAAAAGTAGGCCCTACATGCCTCGGCCTACTACTTGCCATAATTATTAAGTCCAAGGCCATGACTAAGTTTTAGTCATTCTCTCCTGAAAAGCTGGGATCTTTCCCGTTTATTAAAGTGATGTGAATCTTGGAGAAAAAAATTACTGTATCCACTAGCGAGCTGTGCACAGATTTTTTTGGTCCATGTTTCTGTACTACAATTTTTTTCTTGTAACAAACTATCAAAAGCAATACACCCCAAGAAAATGATGTTTAATTTTAGATCAAGATAGCCAAAGAAAATTTGAGGTCTCCTACTTGAACATTTTTAAGTAGTTTTCTGAATTTTCAGGACGAGCTGTGCTTGTAAGCTAGGCCTATGTGCTTGAAAATTGAGAGTCAGAGAGAACGGAATATTTCATCTCGTGGTACAACCATAGAATACAGGGCCACTCGGTTTGGACTTACATATTTTATTCCACCATCTCCATTCATTTTGTGTTGCCTCATTCTCAAAAAGAACTCTTTCGACATCATAGCCACATAGCCACCAACCGGGTACTCGATTTGGATTTCTTTCCAGAGTGACTCCCATCCAATGCTACATCATAGCCAGTGATTCAAGGGTTTTTCTTGTTAATATCATGTTACTTGAAAGCTTGGCTTATTTGGAAAGTGGATGAACCCCCAATTGACTGTATGGAAGTAAAATCATTTGTTTGTATCAACTAATAACTAATTAGTATCGGCAACAAATAAATATTAGCTGGGCCTGTCGTTCGTATTCATGTCCCAACCTTACTGCTCAATTTGGCAGCAGCAAATTTCTGTTGACTCATCTCCGTAAATATTTACCCCTTTTAAAATTGCTAAAAAGTCATTGATTAATTCGCAAAATAATGCACGTGTGCAGCTGATGAAAGAATCCACAAACACATTTAAATATAACAATATATTGGAAGTTGAGTCAGTTGAGTGCCCAACATTGTCACAGGGCATGAGCTCGCCTGTGGGTGGATGGGTGAGCTTGATTTTTAGCAATTGCAGTTACATGTAATTAGTCATTGTTTTAGAATGCCCCCATACCTTCATCTGGCATGTACCGGTACATGTACAGTATGTACATCAGAACAAGGCATCTTTGAAAGCATTGGTTTCCCCAAGTAATATTCACATTCAAATTAAATTTCCATCACTTCAGTACATTTTAATTTGATCAAGTTTTCATGCTTGGCAGTGTGTAGTGTACATGTATAGTGCGGTACATGTGGAGCTCTAGTTGCACAAGTAGAAACTATGTAGTGTGTGCACAGTTTGTTCCATTCATCTGCGTGTGTACACGTTCATGTAGTTACCATTTATCAGCAACAGTGGTGTTACTCCCGATCAATTTCATGGTATACAGCATCAAGCCCCTAAACTGTGTCCACAGCAGGGCTCCGCATATTGACAGAAGTGTAAATGGCTCCGTTGCCGTGGTATCGGTGGAGGGTTTACCATGTGGACTGTTTGCCGTGCTCAGTCGGGGAGCATGTAACATGAGAGTGCTGCCGTGGATATTGTTGACCCTTCGGTGGGCCAACATCAAACCCCGGGCCTACCGGAATTCACCTTTTGGATTTATCTTCTCTTGAGTGCCTGTAAATTCCTTTGCTCGTCTGGTCAAAAAAAGTCTGGTTTGATTTCTAAGTGCTTAGCAGGAATATCTTGCTTTTGTTACACAAGTACCAGCAGGCTGAAGCACTGCTCTTGGTGACCGAAAAATTGTCCACCTTCAAAACACAATCCTTTGCAGACTTTGGTCAGGGCGAAGTTGTCTTTCATTGAAGAATGAGAATGTAGGCCATCAGGAGATAAACTTAATGTGCACAGTTGGCCTATAATATCCATGTGAAAAAGCATTAAGTCTTGTCAATTTACGGGTTTGTCGTACAGCAAAGAGTAACTTCAGTGGCCAATCCATTTTTGTGGACAGGGATTTTGTCCAAGTTGAGGCAAAGTATTCAAGGATGCCAGACCCACTTTCATTCATGTACATGTACCTGTATGTGTATCTACATGATGTACATGTACATGGTTTTATTTACATATATGTACTTTAAAATACTTATCTAGTGTGGAGCTTAGTGTTAGCTTGGCCTCTCAGTTGGTTATGTATGCTTCATGCACGGCGTCTGTGTTCTGCTACCAAAATGAAGGATTTTGAGAAGACTAGATTCATCTGTGTTACCATTCAAACAAGAAACCCTTGGTCCTACATGTACATATAGTGTGTACATGTACTTGTCCATGTACATGTACCACAGTGCAATTTGCCTGTCCACTTGTCTAAAAGACGCCTGTCACGAAAACACCTTTAATGCAGCACCAGATCTTTGGCAGCCAGTACAACTCTATGTTTTTATTACTTGCTGGTAAGAGCAGTGTATTACATGCTGGGGTTAAGCTAAGCAACTTCATGTAGCAATCCTGGGGTGAAAAAAAAAAAGAAAAACAGTAGGGTGCGGGGTACGTGTGGGCACTCCAGAACCTTAATCCTATATGCTCCATTCAAACTGTGGGCTCCTGCACGCACACAAATTGGACTGTTGGGGGTCACTTCAGTGTGAAATAGTGTACGACTGCCCCCATTTTTATCCCCTAGTTGGAACCTTGCAAAGAACCTACTTGTGGACATTATTTTTTGAGGGGGGTGTCCTATTCACTGGGCCGTTCGAGGTCTTGGCTTTTATTCGTACAAGTACACTGGCCCGGATGTTTTCATAACATTGAATGGCATCTGTGCCGAGTCAAAAAAAAAAAAATAATAGATTTGCACAGTTAATAGCAATTGTTGACTGGAAAACGATTTGTAAATCTGTATGGCAAAGGTTTACAGGGTGCACTGTACTTCAGATGTGAAGGTCACATCTCGGATGAAACAATTTCTTGCAAGGTTAGAAACCTTGGTTAGGCTTTTTTTTAATGTGGAGGGAAAAAATGGACGAGCTGTTCATTCTAAATACACTGTACCTCAAATCCCTCAAGTCAAGTATTGCAGCGACAGTGGATGAATTTTAGACTGTTGAGCAGTCACTGTTAGACAGGGAGTTCTATTATATTTTAGGGGTGAGCATTGGTAATGGGGCTCTGTGTTCTTGCAGGCCCATTGGTGCCAAGAACTGCATGTACATGTAGTTCCAAATCATGAAAATAGGTAACGTCATTTTAAATATACTGAACAACTTTTCTTGTAACAGAAAAAGAAAGGTTTGATGAGAAATTTTTAAATAAATTTTTGGCTTGCATGGATCAGGTTTCACAAGACATTCTTCATACTGTGAGTGAAGGCATATTGCGCAAGGATTTGGTACACGTACATCTAGGTGAAACACAAATTTATGCCAATTTGAAAGGATATTTCCCATTTGTCTTGAATTGTTGGGGTTAGAATTTCCTCAGATTCCCTATACCAATGTTTATTTCTAAAGGGTAACCTTTTCCTGTTCAAGGACAGATGGGGGGGGCATGGGTGGCTTACCCTCTCCAGGATCCCAAAAAGAGTTTTTTGGGATGTTCAGCCTATATGTATTTTTATTTTCCATCTTCCAAAAAGTTGTACAAAAGTTCCAAAATATAGCCTCATCCCTCAGAATGGCCATTTAAAGATTATAAAAAAAATGCAATTCGGGGGGGGTCTTCCCCTTGCCCCCCTCTCAAAGGAATTCTGGATAGATCTGCCATTGTTTAGTACAGTTGGGCCCTGCTCTAGATTCGGGCATATTTCAAGATTTTTTGAGGGGCAAAGTGTCCAAGAGAGTATTTTTTAAAAGACTCTCCTCTTTATGAAATTGAAATTGTAACTCTGGCTGAGTTCGGGTGGCTTGTTCTTCTTTGTTCACGAACAGCTCGATTTGTTGTTCGTGGGTCGGCCACTCGAACGCTGGAGACCTACAACTGGTTATTGCTGGTAGTTAGTGAGAAACAACATGCAACATGGCGGCGTTCGTGTACATGTACGTTATTTGAGAGTTTGGATAAATGGGCTGAATTCTTTTCTGTTTAAACAGGAACATTCATTTCTGTGTTATGGAAAGCAATTAATGTAAATTTTGCAAAACTTCTTATTGTCTCCGGCTTTGTAAGCCATCTGTATATTTTTTACTACTGTTCAAAAATCCAAATCTCACGAGTTTTTCCGTGTGTTCCTGCAAACCCTGACAAGGAGGTGGTGTGTGATCCTGTTCCAGGAACAGTGTTCTTGAGTCATGTTCCCAACGTTTGAGTGTGAGAACCAGAAACCTGTGTCAAGAACAGGCTGCCCTAACTCGACCACCGGTTCATAAAAACTAGAAGACAGATCCCAATCCGGATCATTACACTGTGCACTTAATGACTGCAGTAGCAAATGTTTAGCGCTCGTAAAAAAGGAGAAAAAAATGCACAGGAGTCTTTATAGTTTTGTTTGTGCACAGATTGGGATTGAGACAGTTCTTAGGCTACCCCAGCTGAGTGTTTTATCGGTGGGTTTTATGCGTTCAAAGGTTACTGGACTGTAATGGGCCCCGAGAAGCCCAAATTTCTAATAAAAAGGAAAAATGTTTAGATAAGGCCCCTCTTATCCAACCCCCCCCCCTAGCTTGACAGTGGGAATATCTCAACCACAAATCAGTTTAAACAACCCCGGAGGAAAAGAAACACCTATTTTGTAACACTAAAAAAATTAATTGGGAGTTCTGGTGTAAAGTTGTCAATTTTTGTTTTTCACTGCTGGTACCGGTATGTTTGGCATGTGTACACAAGTCCGGCTTTTCAGTGCTGTGGGACTAACGGCATTTGCATTGGTTTGGTACCATAAAATAACAAATTTGAGGAAATGTGGCCTGTATCCTTTCCTGAGAGGGATAGAAAGAATCATGAATTGAAAACCGTTCGCTGTAGTTTTTTGTGAAACTGGAAATACAGACTTTGTGAATCCTGTATTCAGGGTGTGTCTGTACATTTACATACACCATGGTAACCAGCACATGTGTCAGCCTTGATCTGATTTGACAAGTCGACCCCCAAAATGAGGGGCCAGTCCAGGAATGGCAGGAGATACAAAAAGCGCATGTATCTTCTTCATGATGACTTGATTTTTCTTGGCTAGATTCACAAATTTCGTACAATCATTGTAAAATGCAAGACTCAGCACCAGGTTGCCATGGCTCATTGACAAGTGTGCAGCAGACCCAAACCCTGAAATTAAGAAGGGCACATCGCTCAGGACATCTATTACTATAGCAACTGGCCTCAGTCGCATTGGTTTTTTTATCAGGGCAACCCAAGACGACAGACAATGATGATAGCTCCCCGGAGGACAAAGTCCAGGGAAAATGACAAACTGGAGATAATCCCTGTGTCTCAAGTGTCCACGATGTCATGGGCTTGGGCATGAACACACCAACAGCCCTAATATAAACCAAAAACGGGCGAACAGTACACATTGGCCATAGTGGTTTGTCCTGAGCAGGCGTTGAACATGCATGTACATTGTATACAACTTAGACTGACATAAGTACATGTATGTATATACAGTCTTATGTACCATTCCAAATAGCATGAATTTGACAAAAGTTTGACTGTACTGGATACAATTCCTACCTGTTGAAGTCCGACAAATTTAAATGCAACCTTTTGTCATGTTGCTGAATTCAAATCACATATTGCAATACCTGTAACTGTACATTTGAAATTTTGCTCTGTTTTATTCAAATGAGGTTTACAGTTAGTCACGCTTACCTGCAGAAGATTACCATTTGTGACCCAGCCAGACAAACTGAGTCAGAAGTTGCCAGAGCCCTTTTTTTTAATTGAAGGCCTTTAATAGAATCTTTGCGCAATGCAAATCAGTAGGAATCCTCAGAATTCTTCACCCACATATTTGTTTTTCAACACGTTGCCAGACTGAGTGGTACACATCAAAACCAAGAGCACAGTTGGCTTTCTCATCCATGATGCAGTGAAATCGCCAGAGAAATGGTCCAAAGACTCACTTTGTAGGATCTGGTCACGTTTGCTCGTTCACGTGTGTCGGTTTCCTTCTTTCAGAAAGCATGTTGCCTTGATCATCGGTGCGTTACCATCAGCATGGATTCTAACACAGCGTTCCAGCTTGCAAAGGATGGTCTAAGCTTTCTGAAGCTAAACACACTTTTTTTTCAGCCTCTGTACTTGTGCTACATGTATATTTACAGAAATGTTTTTTTTCTACGCTCAATTGCTCAAGGTTACGGCATATTGCTCAGGATTGCAGCTCGTGAACTTTTGTGACAGTGGTGAGTGGCAGCGGTTGCCCTAAAAAAAATGACATTCCTGCCAATAAGTCCCTTGTGTAATTTTCTTACCAACGGAGGTTCTTTTGGTACGAACTATGGACTGCATTTGTGTAGCTACCAACGGAAATGAAACTCCCAACCAACATGGCTCTTTTTCAACTGATGAGGAGGTGCTTCTGCTCAAGGCAGATACTTTTTGGCTATTTTCTTTGTCATGCAGCATTTGTAGGTCGGATTAATGAGAAAAACCACTTTGAGCCGAATTGTTAATTTACCTGGCTTGCAGAGCCTCATTTCAGATTTTATCGGCAGAAATCTCCCCAAATCTTCTAATTTGTTTCCGAGGATTTCAAACTACTCGTTGTGCTCTTAGGCATGCCCTTCCCTAAAGACAAAGGTTCAAATTCACTCGCTTTTTTTCCTGGTGTTAAAGTGATGAGCTTTCTGGCTAGGCATTGATTGGCAAATTGTGAGTGCTGGTCACCATCATGTACATGTAGGGTAATTTTAAAAGTGAGAAGGTTGATCAAGCCTGACGTGGGTAATTCCAGAATTTTTTTCTTTTCCCTGTCACATTTGACATATGATTTTGTAAGTTCAGAACACATTTTATAATTTCCAAGAGTGATGAACGAATGCAAATAGAAATAGTTTGAAATCAATTCAAGTGATACATGTATTCTATGTCAAATTACAAAGGTCAGATGTAACAGAGACACAAAAATGTCTCATTTTTGGACCCCTAATTTCTGGAATTACCCATGTACAAATGTACGTGTGCACAGTGGTTCTTTTTTAACACGCAGCTTCTATGAATTTGTAGGAAGCTATTTCTCCAGCCGCAGATGCACCCGTTGCTACTAGAAGGGGGAAAAAAAGTTGCTGTAAGTGATTCTGATGCTCAATAAATTGAGTGTCCTGGGCTCTTTACACGTACATTGAGCGGAAGATACGACCGTTGTCTGTTAGACATCAGATAAAACCGAAACTGATTGCTTGACATGCCTGGCTCAAGGAGTTAATGTCTGGTTCATTTGATCGTTTCAAAGAGACAAAATGCGATACTCAGTGAATGCGGAATGAATGTTGAGTTTGATGCTCATTTATTGATGGTCGGAATGCGGGGACGGGATACCGGGAGTCACGTTTCCGTCGTCGTTGCACCAACTAGAATTGACTCCATTCCCCCTCGGACACCCCAACGGCTGGGTAATTCGACACCGCATGTACCTTACCTGGGAGTTCAATTTCTCGCGGGCGGGTAATGTGGAAATATGCATCGCATAAATCCCCTCACCGATTTTAGACTGGATGGCGTCTCTGTGTCATGACTGCTATACTTTCCTGTATCGATACAGTCAGCTTACAAACAGTCTCAGCATGCAAGAGTGAATTCCAATACCCAGCTCTCAAGCCCTCATTCAGAATGATTAAAGATGAGCTGTCGATGATTAGGGCCCACAGTGTTCGTCCACAACCTACCAGTACATAGCAAAATGAGTCATGAGTTTCCAGAGCTACATACTTTTGAGAAAGTTGAAGGAACCTTTGACAGTTCCTGCCAAAATAATGCTGATGTTCACAAGGATGCCAAACTGAATAATTCTATTAGAACAAAGAGCATGTACTGCAAAATAAACAAATTTACCAGAATGTACTGACAACTGAAAAAGTGGCTCGTAGCATTTTTTTTGTTGGATCGAGTGACATGCATAACATTTTAGTGTGACCTTTCTTGAAGAATACAAGTTTTAAGACAGTCAAATATTGTTGTTTGTTTCCTTAATGAAGATTTTACTCAAGTCTCTTCCTTGACAGCTAGTCACTTCTGAATGATTGTGATGTGGATGACAATATCTTTCTGACAAGGGAGGCTTTATTTCCACAGTTTGTGTTTTTTTGGGGGGGTTGCTTTTCCCACACCTGTCTAATTCTTGCATTTCCGGCTAATTTCACCCTAGAGATTCCATCATTCACAGGCTTGTCAGATTAGTCGTTGCCAAAGGGGGAGACAGACGGGAGGAAGATGTCTTTTAACATTAAGCACTCATCCTTCCTTGAAAGATGCCCCTCCAGGATTTGCTTGAGCATGATGGGGCCCGATCAGTCTCCCCCCCCCCCCCGATAATTGTCCTCGTAAAGGAAGGGGGCATTGCCCCCCGTGGTCGCCGAAGCGAAGCAATGTCCCCCTCAATCCAGGAATACAAGCCTGTCCCCTTCTCACCTCGGACACTCTGGTGAGTGATTCTGAGCGATTGCTACTCATTTGTCTTTCCCCTCAACAAGTGACGAGGCGTGAAAAAGCCATCGAGCTCCAAGGTTGAGTCACAAAATCAAACTTGCCCATCAATTTGTCTCTGATTGCAATGAGGAGAAAATTGAACCGGGGAGGGGGGAAAAATAATCCTGTATTATCAAGCAAGCCATAAATACCAGCACCCTGTTCAACTGATACACTGTACACATACTGTAGATAATCACCGGTGCACTGTACATGTATGTACCGTGGAAGAGTTGAGCTGTAACTAATTATTCAGTTAGATTTTCCAGTCAAAACCTTCTTCAATGTTCTGAGTCCCCTGTTCAACAGGTTGAATTATTCTGAACAATGGGCACACAACAGCTGCATGCACATGTACATTGTCAAAGAGTGACAAAGACCGAAGACCAGTTTTAGTTCACGATGTAAAAGCCTTTCAGGAGGTACATGTACATGTACATACATATGTTGTAAATTGAAAATCTTCTAAGCATTCATCTCTGACGAGCTCGAAAAGGGCAGGCAACCCTGAAAGTTTGTAGGAACTAACTCTCTTTTTGTCACCACATATGACGAGTCGGGGTTTTTCTGCCCCTGTTATCTCCCTGCCACCCTGATGCATGGGAAATGGAGGAGAAAGCCAGTAATACGTGACCATTAACTGTGGTGAGAAGCCCATCTCTGTTCAGAAGTATTCAAACTTAACCAGCAGTCTCCTGACGATAGCCAGAGCGTTCTGTCCAACATTTGAGAACCTTTCCATTCTTTTCAGAATCACACATTCTCACCAAAGAGATCTTTTGCATGGTGCAACTGCAGACTTTTACTTTTAAAATTAACAGCTAACATGATTTAAGGACTACGACTTGGAAAAATCAGAAATCTGAATTTCTAATAATTTTAACTTCCAAAGAGCTACAAATGTCCTCTTTTTCATTGCTGTGGGTAGAGTGAATTCCACTGACCCTTCTGCCACATCCACCGCTGATTATGTTGAAACTTGGTATGCATATAGACATCTGTGCTTAGTACATCCACTGAATTGACCGAACTGGACAGAAGGATTTTGTAATGAACTCCATGTGTAAATCAGAGTTTCCAATAAGCAAAATTTCCTGCTCTGCAGATTTGCAAATTTCTGAAGTAAAAGCAAATAGTGAACACCTAAATAACCACGGTTACCACCCACAGTTGAAGTGTGACATTCGGTGGAAATCAATCCAAATTTGGGTGCATCGATGTCAAACTGTCCTCTGAGATGCCAGCTGGTAAATCTGTAGAGGCTGGGCAGGAAAGAAATTCAAGATGTTGGTATGGGTGAATGTGTACATGCGCATAACCTTCGGCCCTCTGAGTTAAATTATCCAGATTGACTATTTTTAAGCAGAGAAAAAAGGTGCTAGAGGAATCCTAGTTTTAATAACCAGTGAGGCACGTATTTCCACGGGTTTTTCCACAGTGAAAGCACGTTCCCCAATCTTCCCTTGCCTGCGTTGAATATCATCAGACTCCCTGCATGCAAATCCAATAACACCAGGACAGCGGCAAACTCCTTTTGATCCGGCCAAGGCTACATCTGCTTTTCCCAGCATTCCCCAGCAAATGTTGTTTTACTCGACAGTAATTTCGCGTAATTCCAATTACCGTGCCTCATGTTGAAAAGCTGAACGGACTAATCCCATTTAAAGTTGGGGGGGGGGTTGATTATACATGTGCATGTATCTGGAAGGTTGTAGATCCTAATAATAACGGAAGGGCTATCTGCTCACAGTTGGCCGCTTTTGCTTTTCTCCTATAACCATGGCGGCAGACCTATTAGCAGTAATTACTCCATCCTCTTTGAAATCAATTGGACAGTTTTCGGAGCATTGCAGCTTTCAATACCATCAGACTTTGGTTGGTCTGCTGAATTGCTTATTTTGATAATGACGGGAATTCTGTTCAAGCTGTTTGTCATTGACAGAATTTACACATACATGTACATTCTTTATGCTGTGAGTGATTCACTTGGCCATAATCTTTTAATTATTACACTGTAAAAACCAATGTTCATCATAAATGCATCTTTACGTTAATTGTAAACATGTAACCATTTGATATTAAACACCTTTTTGGAAACAAATGTGTGTTCACTGTTCAGAAAGTGTTATCCCCGACGAAGATGATTTTGTGTCCTGTTATTTACACCGTAGTGTGTCATTGCCTCTAAATTTATTAACACTCTAACATGTACATGTATTTTGTTTCAAAAATAAACACCACAACATGTCCAGCTCTTGATTAAGAACACCACAACTCGGAAGGCGTTTAAAAGGCGTTAAAAATTAGCATTTGTTTTCACAGTGTAAAGACTTGTGGATTTTCTTACATGTAATTTGTAAAACACTTGTGAACCCGCATCTCTATGTTAAAAGAGTCATTTTCTGAAATCTTGCATCACTATTCACTAATTCTTGTAATTTTTCTACGCACTCTAAGTCCTGCCCATAGTTTGTGTGCTGTGCATACGCATGGGGATTTTCCTATGCGTGCCTCATCCTTGGGAAATCATACATGTAAATTTATAGTCGGTGCTCATCGTTAGTCGGAACTGGGAAGACTTTCCTGTGATCAATGTTTTCCCCGCCCCCCGCTGTGCACACAGGGACGTTTGCACACTGAGAAAACTGAACAAACAGACGTGGGGGGGCGGGGATTGAGAAGGTCTCATTGTGAGGGTCGGATGAGGGCCTTTCATGCAAGTCGTCGTAATCAGTCCGCCAAACAAAAAGCATTCTGGGGCTCTCTGTTGGGGACAAGTTATGCAATGGGGGCCTCGTGAAGAGGTTTTTCAAAGGAGCCGAGCTACATGCCGTAGAATTCTAGATAAGTCCGCAGGGTTTCTTTGTTAGACAGTAGTGATGAATACAGCATGGAAGTCACCTCCTATTAACCCGGGATGCGCATGATGTAATGTTAAAAAAAAAATAAAAAATACCCAGAGAGACAGAAAAAAATTTAAGAATGCCAGCTTTTTAAAAGCATAGCACATTGTGATTGTGTGAACCGGTAGCTCAGACTTCTTCTGGTGAATCCTGCATGAACAACGGGCAGGCTATACTGTGTGAATGATGAGTGGGCTTGGATTGGATTTCCTGTACTTGTTGGACCATGTGGTTGTGATACACATTGGTCTACAGATCCTTGCAATCAAGTGATAAATTTTGAAGGTGCTTCTGCTCAAGATGTTTCATGTACATGTATGTCTGTATGTAGATCCCCTCTAGGTCTAAATATTGAACAACATGTATGTGGGGACTGCTCAAAATATACTCTAGTGGGAGAGGGGCAGACCTCAGTCTGCCGTTTAGGAATCAAAGCCTCCCCTCGGGTCCCCTCCTTTTTTTTGAAGTCGGTCGAAGTGAACTTCTTTGCGTCTTGAAAACAAGTATTAAATTCAATAAAACTTTAAATTAAGCAAGTTTAAGCATTCTTAGACAGCATTTTCATGAAGGTTATGTCCTGTAAGAAAGTAGACGAACTTGTCCAGAACGTACCGGTAAACAGAACATGGAAAACTTGGTGGCCAGATTTCAAAGCTTGATGGTCACTTTTTAAACATGTTTAGAGGGAAGTAAAACTTGGTGGGCCGCTAGAGAAAACCGTCACATAATCAGTGAGTTTTTGCATTACTGGAGGTCCCAGTTTGTTTTCCTACTTCCTCTTGCTGGTCCTCCTCACATCTTGAATGTACACGTACCAGTATGACTATTGAATTGCACATTTCAAGGCAACTTCTCAAACCTGAACAGCAACTGCCATCTCTCTCGGGCTGATTTGGATCCGCTTCCGACATGCAGAAACAAAAAAAGAAATTTTATGTAATAGCATCCCGCTACCAGTCGTTGGCAAGCAAGGAGACAATAATGTACACATGTATTTGTTCTGCAAAGTGAAGTCCTCTTTGTGAACAAAGAAGGTGTGAAAGTATGGCCTTGTGGAGAGGATTTGTAGAATGGAGCAAGGTCGATGTGCACCTTTTTCAAATATCTGAGCTGGAAAAAGTATGCTTTGCACACTTCAGTGGTTGTCACTTCCCCCGTGCATCCCACCACTGATCCTTAGTTTAAACAGCCTTTTTTTCTTGTCGGAAGAAGTCTAAATTTAGCTGTGTATTTTCATTGCGCAGTGTAAAGTCATTTGCCCTCTATGCCCCGTCTAGAAAAGAAACAGTAGACGATTTCACATTAAACATTGCCATCCCAATTTCCCCCCCCCCAAATCCATTGCATGCTTTGTAAGATTGAAGTTGTAAAGATTGGTTACAAGTCTGTAACTGCTTCCAAGCAGCAGATTTAGAGGGAGACATTAGGAAGGAATCAAGTGCAAAGTGACACTTCATTTGAAGATTCTGAAAGGTTTAGTTCACAAGTAAATAAGATTCTCCTATATGCTCTATTTCTGAGGAAGAAGTCAGGTGTGATAATGGAGGAGTTTACATGTACCAAATTGTACTGCTTTTAGCTAGTCGGTAAAAAGGCAGACATCGCGTCAGCTTGTGTATGTATTTATGGCTCACGGAGAGAGCGAAGAGATTTTGAGATTCAGTCAGCATGCATGGCATTCATGTGCAGATATTTTACTTCTTTTTTGGCAGTGAAGGTTTGCTCCACTCAGCAGGCATGTATGCTTTGCAGCGCTGCTGAATTGACCTGTGACGTGAAGAAATTAGCCTCAATTGAACAGCAGCAAAATATGGGAGGGTAAAAAAAAAATCAATCTTCATTTTGTCCTTGTGAGTGTAGTCACGCTCGCTCACTGCACCGGTAGGGTACTTGTACAGGTACAACAGTGAAAAATAATTCACATGTATACTGGAACGTGTAAAAACTTGGCTTCCGAACCTGAAGTCTTCTTCCATTGTTAGTTTTAAGAAAATTCTTCCATCGTTCTGTCTCAACTGGCAGCTGTTTGCATCTATGCATCGGAAAAACTTTTTATGTAAGATTCAGAAGCATGCAAGTAATGAAGATATATGAGAATCGTGCCTGGGTCTACAGTCATCTCTGTCCGCTCCGATCCATCATTCTGTTCAGTGGTAATCCTAATCCTATGGCATGCCACCCCATTCGCAACTCCTACATGTACTGCTTTCCTGATCCCATTGCCGGTACAACGGTAGAGCTACAAACCTGGTACAACCAACCTTCTCTCTCACAAAAGTCCACCCTCCTTTTTTATCAGTCTTTCTTCATGATCGGCCAGTCGTCCTTATCTCCTCCAGGGGGCTGTCTGAGCTTCCGATGTTTTATTAGCCGCCAAAAGAAATGCCAGTTTAACCTCTTCCCCTTTGCGAAATTAATCCTAAATTAACTTTATCGGAGCGGGTCAACTGCACAAAGTACAGACGCCCTTTTTTCTTGGCGATATCGACAGTATTGGGGCATTCCATTCTCTGTTTCCTTCAGTTGGCAGAGGAACAGATAGAGTTTACTTTCTTGATTCAGGATTGATTGCTACAGTGGCCTTTATAGTGCAAAAAATTATGTGACATCCTTCCGTTCATATCATGGCCATGCTCATCAATGAAATTTATGATCAAAACACCCTTAAAAAAGAGGACTGTGATTGTAAAAGTTCATGGGTTCAACATGTGCTTTCAGATGAGTCTTATAGAACAAGATTTCTTTTTCTGTCATGATGTACTGTACCCGTACTTGTAGGAATCTTTATTGTTGAGAGGAAAATAATTTAATTTGTGTAAGCTCTGTTTTGAAACAACCTCCAACTCTATGAAAGGAAAAATTTAAAAGGGTAAGGGACTTGGGTGTATGTACATAGTTAATTACAAGTACCTGTGTGTATTCTGGAAAGGCATGAATAAAAAACTTGAAATCATTGACAAAATACAGCGTACATGTACATGTATCTCATAAACCACGAAAATGTATGTTGCTAATCTTGCACTCCAGTGAATAAGAAAAAAAGTAAGGTTTGCTAAATAGTGCGGAGTAACTCAGAAGAATAGGCTAGAGCTCAGGAAAAGTGCAAAAGCTTGCTTGGACAATAGATGATTGGACTCTGCAGATGTTGCTACAGAATTAATTAACAATTGAATAGACAATGGGAAAAAATACAGTTTTGGGGCTGACTCTTTATTCTCAATTATCAGGATCTGCTAACTCCCTGTGGGATTTTCCGGTTAGCATCAGTGTTATTTTTGTCTTCATTTCTAAGGCTCCTTTCCAAGTGATTGGAAACCCTTCAAGTCCTGTATAAAGGTCATGTGCACTGTTGTTGCAGTTTTAATCCTTGTCATTTGTAAGAAACATGTATCTAACTGCAGTGAGGAATTTTATTTTGAAGATATTTCAGTAGACCCCCATGTACATGTACATATATGTACATGTTCATCAGTGTGAAAGAATGCATGTGTGATGATATCGTATTTTTCTTATTTTTTTCTTTCCCTTTTTAATGAGCGAAAATCTTTCATTTTTTGTGAGAGAATAAAATGTCAGTTAAAAAGATAAATAAAACATTCTCTGGTTTTTCCACTCTGGTTGCCAATAGTCTGGATGTAGGGAATTCATTGATTTTTCTTTCCAAAACTACTTGGAAATAAACCCTGCTGTCCGGAACTGTTTTTATGGTAAATACTGCAGTGTTATCGTAGGCCATCCCATCTTTGGATGTTGACACCACAAATCCATATTGCACTTATAATCTATTCACGCCAGGCTGACGCCAGGCTGTTGTCTCTAGAATACCTAAGGTCAACACTCCAAAATATTATTCCTGGTGCATTCAAGAGTTTTCATTCTGCTTACCTTATGATTTCTTAACAGGCTAGCATTACAGGAGTATCATGTGGAAGAATTTTCATCATCGGAATAGCTAGAATTTAATAAAAAGTGAAGTGTTTTCCATGTCTATGGTATCTTCATCTAATTTTCCTCAGTTGCCATTAGAAACCCATCTTGTTTTCCATCATTTTTGTTTGCCATTACCTTTTTGTTTGTAGGACGTTAAGATCTGTTTTTAACAATCCTTTACATTTATTCAGAGTTTCATTTCTTGCAGTATGCTGTAAGAAATTTCCATTATTCAATCTCCTCACTGTCTTTGTTTCCTAAATCTTTTTTCATTTTTCTTTCATTCCATCCTCTGTTATTTTGACGTATCTGCCAATCCTGTTTCCATCATTTAATCTCCCCCGTTGTTTTTTTCCTTCTTTATTTTCCTATTTTCTGTCAACCTTCCACCATCTGTTAATCTTTCTTGTCATCTTTTTAATCTTTCCTCAAACCTCCATTCTTGTTTTTTTCTTCTTTCCAGTCTCTCCATCCTGTCGTCTAGTTTGCCCACTGTCCTCTTCCTTTCACCACTAATGATCTTTTGAAGTGCCAGGAAATTCGCCCAAATGAGGGAAAATCAGGCAAATATTTCTTCAGCAATTCTTGCTTTTTAGATGTCCCCCTTCAAAGTCAGAAACTTTCAGTACCAGACTCCCACCCTTCTCATTGGTGCTCTTAAACTTCCGAGAGCCAGCGGCACTCTGCGCAAACATCATTAAGGGTCTAAAGTAAGTGTGCATTTGAGAAGCCAAGACGCTGTTTGGATGAGAGTGTAAGTTGCTGTCTGGAAGCGATTTGAATTGAGAGACGTCGTCAGTGATGCCGAAAATGGACAGGAGAGAAAACAGCACGGTTGACTTGTTGACAGTTCGTGTAGCATCTTGGCGAATCGAAACCCAAGATTTAGTGGCCTTCTTGTGCCCGAGAGATCAATATTAGACAAGAGTAAGAAAAACAGAACAGAGACGCAGGGAGACCAACGAGGACAGAAATAACAGCACTGCACTGCAGCAACATCACATCTCGGACTCTTGGCTCATGCATGGGGGGTGTGTCAAGCAAGCAAAAATAGTTCCTGAATTACATGAACGGTACACGTACACGTAGGTCCACAAGTAACGTAAGCCCAAGTAGCTTTTCCGATGAAACTTGTTCTCTGATGTTCCACATGTGTACACTACCCGTCATTTGATCTTTGTGTTTATTATTAACAGATACTATTTGTTCTTATTTTTTAACCACCCTAGCTTCATAAACATATACAAACACCGCCGTTTCTGAAAGGTACCGGCAACCGGAGAAAAGCTGGAAATATGTGTACGGGTAGTTTTTATTGATGAAATGTACATGTACGTTTTGAACTGGAGATCTGAAAACTGTTTCAACTTGCAACTTGCACTGATGTATTTCGCAGAAATGCAAAATAGTATAACTGCTGCCGACTGCTTCAGTACAGTTGACTGCTGTGACCCGAAATAGGTGACCTGACATTTCAATCACGGCAGAATTCGGCTCTGGCCTTTGATGTGGAGCGTACTCATGTACTTTTCAATGCAAATCTAATTTGGATGCTTTTCCCAGATCTTTGCGGTGTCTCGGACGGACTCGGAAAAAATCTTGTGCGTGCCCAGTTTAAAACACTCCCTTCCACTTTTCCTTGGCTGAATTGTAAATTCAACCATGGCCTCCAGAAACTACTGACTGGGTACTGGCAAAGCAGGGATTCCGTTGGGTATTGGGAGGCGATAATAAACCTGGACCCACCAAAGTTACCAGGGGACAGATCCCCAGACTTTTTTTTTCCAGGGCCCCAAAACAAAACCAGATGTCGCCCGTGTTTAAAAGGGGACCTACAAATAAATAGTGGATGAATGACAAGCATATGGTTGGTGTAAAATCCTCAGTCCTTGTTCACCTTTATGTTTTCATCATTTGCTGGATTTGATGATATTTCGTGGGTGGCCACTTCTCTATCTGTTCCTCATGGTCTCGTCCTTTTTTGTGGCAAAAATAGTTGACTTTGGACTCCATGCAAACTACATACAAGTCCGTTAGCACAATACGAAATTAATATACAGTTTAACACCATTTCTGCCATTTGTCCACACTTCAGGGTCTGCAGGCATAGAGCTGCATACATGTAGGTCAGAAATTTGTTAGTGGAGATATATTTGCTTAACAAAACCGGGGTTACCAACAGAAATGTTGCATGTACGTGTATTGCTTGTGACTAGTACACCACTAATTCTTTGCAAAGCATATCAATCTGCTAAGCAAGATTACTGCTAAGAAGAATAGCCAGTTGCATTCCCAGCATGTGCAGATGTTACAGGTTATGTCAATTCCGTCGAAATTTGGTCATTGTCGGACCACTGCAGTTTCTAAATTTCAGTTCATTTGCCTCTTTTTTTTCTGTCACCTAATTACAGATGCATCCCTTGGGCCTGTGCAATTCTAACGAGGATGACGAACCATTTGATTATGGCTGGGTGGGCGTGGTCCAACTGGCCTCGCCTCTTGATAACCCTAAGCCGTGCCTAACCATCTACCAGAAGGTAAATCTATTTCTTTTCACTTCCTGTGACCAACCACCCTCCCCGTGTAGTATTAAACTGGGTTGTATCTCTCAGAGGAAATATACAAAAAAGTGGTCAGGTTTGACCTTTCTCAATCGTGCCTCGAGACCTTATTCTCAGGACAGCAACATGTACATGTATCTTTGACTGTCTTTCCTGAATCTATGTTATTTAGTACTGTCTGTATAAAATTTGATGGTTCTGGACTGCTTTGAGTTCTAATTACCTTAAATTTTGAATTTTATATCATAAGTTGTTGTAATGTGTAATGAACGTTTCCCCTAATGCCATTTTTGTTCTTTAGGTTCCAAAAATAAGACTTAAACTCACTCTTAATTCAGCATGGCTGACTTGCACTTAAGGAAAGTTGCTCTGTCTTCAGAAAACAGATTTTGATTATTAAGCAAAATTGAGCAGGGAACCAGTCTCCAGTATTTCACGTTTCATGGCACTCTGGCTGGTAACCTGTTACTGCTTAGTGCATCTGTGCTGAATAACCCTAGTAGTGGAGTTTGAAGGATTTGGGATGGTTGGAGTTAATAACACAAATTTATGAGACCAGAATTTAATCTTTGTCGGCCAAAAATGGATAAAAAATCACTTAGCATAAGGGCCCAATTCCATAATGCTGCTCTGTGTCAGTTACCGCGAATGTCATGCAGTCGTGCTTTCTGTAGCAGGTTAAGTACATGTACTATATGCATTTCACAGCCAGCTTGAATGAACTGAGAGTTAGACTTGCAGCAAGATCCCTATTGTTATGCCGTCAATTTAAGCAACTTTTTGCTGTGTTTGTCGCTTTGCGTTCTCTGTGAAACAGATGGAGGTTCTGTTGGCATAAAAGTCGGCTGGTAAGCAGCACTATGAAATCTGGCCAGGTTCTGAGTTGTTGGTGTACCTTAATGAAATTTGGTCTAAATTAGCGAACCAGCTGGGATGGCCCCATGGCGTTTAAATGTTGGTAGTAGTCTTTTTCAAAGATTGAGTTGGTGCTCTCACTCCATTCATGTGCATTCTGGGTTGTAGGGTTCAAGTATGTACATGAACGTGCACATTGATTTCAAAAAAAGCCCCACTGGTTCACTGCCCACTGTGCGTGAGTGCAGTAAACTGGATCAAGGACTCTCCACCGTTCTCCACTAATTCTCCCTCCTGTCCTTTCATCGTTTGCCGACTACTTCAAAAACCCCAGTCTCTGTTGATACATCTCAACCTTTCTAATCCCACACTCCTGTCATAACGCCCGTGCAGAACTCCTCCGCAGTCCAAATAACAGGAAACAATTTTTGATGGATTACTATTACATTTTTCTCCCCCCCCCAAGCACACACTCTTAAAGGCCCCCCTTCCGTGCAACTGTTTTTTTTTTCTGTACTGCCAGTAAAGTGTTGTTTACTCAAGGATTACACAATGAGCATGCCAGCCAGCAGGGGTCCTATCTCCGAGAATCAGCAAACTTGTCTAGATGGATGGAGAGAAAAAAAAAGTCAGCGCTGACAGCGACCGGTAATCTGGGATGATAGATCTGCTGGCATATTTTGTTCCACTTCCTCCCCTCCAGCTCTGTTCCTACCGGTTCAACGTTAAGCTTCTCAGTTTACGCGGGTCGGCAGTGAAATGAAAGGATATCGCGGATGTCCGCCAGAAAATATGGATCTGGAGGAATGAAGAGAGGCCATAAAATTGCCCAGGCCCCGGGAGTTATTATTTTTCCTTTTTTTTAATGGTCATCCCCAATGGACGGCCAGTTTACACTGCTGGGGTCTAGGCCTAGAACAACCATACATTGTACACGTAGATATACTGGCATTGCGTTTCCATTACATGGTTGATTGCAAGGTCTCTCAGTACCGGGCAATCTTGAACTTGGATGGCCATGTGAATTCCATTAAATCAAAATATATATATACCGGTACATGTCCATGTATGTGGGGAATCTGGGACCATTAGAAATAGTACTGGTACACATGTGAGATACATGTATGCACATGTAGGCCTAGGCGGCTCGGAAAAATTGGGTGTTTCAATCACGACTTTGCATGGTTAGTTTAGCACCCATTTTGTTCATCTATCAATTTTTAGAGTAACTGCACAAAACAGCGATGCAACTGCCCAATTTTTCCAAGCCGCATGCATCCCACATCCACACCATTTCTAACATTTCCGAGTTCCCTAAGTCCTTAACAAACAAAAGTTTACAGGTCAAATGAGCGGTCATCAGTTCCCCCATAAACGGATTCATTCATACAATGTACATGTACCGACAAGACTTTCTAATACCATAACCATATATGTACATGTAGGTACAGGCACTTGGAAGTTACAGAAATGTACGGTACATGTAGGTTTTCATGTTGAGGGGTACCATATGGTTGAAATACATGTACATGTGTCTGCCTGCCCCTTCCCAACCAAGTTAATCGTTCATTGCTGCAGCCTCTTGATTTTTTGTACAGCGCCCAATCCAAATTAGCTTGCCGATTGCTTTAATAGAATTAAAGGCAAGGTTTCAACATCTGGACCCTTGCTTGCACGTGCACGGCCAGTATGTGTTCAAGAACTGTAATCACAATCAGGTATCATTGATGAGAATTTCATTGATCTGGGGGGGATCGGATTGTGTTGTCAGCCTTGCGCGTTTGATAAATTTTCGAATGGAAATGTTTATGTTTGCTTCTTCTGTAGAAATGTGACTTGTAACTGATGGACAAATGGAGTCTGAAAAGAAAGCTCATTAACGGGAGAGTTTTGAGATGCTCAGTTGTAAACACTGTGGTCCTCCCTGTTGTTTGTATCCCCTTGACTACAATGTATGTTGACCACAAAGGAAATATTGCTGCAGATGAACAAACTTGTGCAGAAGCAGTGGAGAAAATTCTTTTTCTTTCTTTTTCATATATAATTTTGAAACTGGCTCAGGAAACTGCAGATTCCTGAAACGGGAATAATTATAATCAAATCATGAGGACTGGGTTCAGGTCTACATGTAGGTGTGTTATCGCTCGGCCGGTTCAGTTGTATCCACGGGTTGGTTGGTAACCTCATCAATAGTTCATTCACTCCGCCAAGCACACTGGGTGAGAAAATGGAATCTGGTCTGCGCCTCACAGCCTTGTGACGTACGAACCCTCTTGATTCACACACACTCACTTGCTACCTCACTGACTCGTAGTCTTGCGGATTGCTCGGCCTATCAGATGACGGATTGCCGTCCGGAGTCAGAAAAGCGAGTCGGTACGGTTTTGATCTTTCCTAAATGGCTATGACAGCTCTTGTGACTGTGAAAGGAATCAATGGCCGACTTTGTGGGCACCGACTGTCTTTGCAAAGTACCGACAGACCATTGTTATTCTAATCCACTCAGTAGCCCTGACTGGATAAAACCTTTACTTTTTATCCCTGTTCCACTTCACTGCCTGAATTTCAATTACATTCTCATAAAGTCACATATATATTAAACCCCCCCTCTGAAATTAAAGTAGTTAATTTTCGATGGGGGGGGGGAATTGCCTCTGTAATCAGTACAGTTTGCAATGCCACAAAATTCACATCCACAAACCGGATGGGCTGGCATTACACGCATGTTGCTTCAGCGACTGGTAATTCCTGCAAGGGTTACTTTTGTTCTGTTGACTTCCACCACTTCGCCTTCACAGGACCCCAAGTTATTGACAAGACTGCTAAGGGATTAACAAAGCTACCTTTGGACAGCCTCATCTCCCCCCTCCCCTATCTTGTCTGGTGAAATTGATCCGCTGGTTCTCAAGACTCAAGCTAACCTAATCTTCCTTTTGTCAGTGTCTACAGCCCTGTAGCTACTGGTAGCCAAAGGTCCATGAACTCTGTAGCCCACCAAACCTGTTCNCCCCTGAATGTGTAAATTCTTATGCCACACCCTGCAACACCATACTCAAGTCCCTTATAATACAGACCTTAATGGTGATGATCAGCAAGTGATTCGTCATCTTCAAACAGAGCCAAGGTGCTTCACACTAGAGCAAATATAGCCCAGAGGGAATGCCAAAGACTTCCGTTCAAAACAAAGTACATCTTGTATTTATGGATCTCCTTTAGGGCCTGAAATGGCCCGCTGATATTTATGATAGAGCAGAAATTCTGAAAAACACAATTTTTCTGCATGTACATGTACTCAAGCTTTGTTTGGGGACAAAAAGCTACATTTGTGTTGTCATGGCTGCAGCATTTTCTTGCCTCGGTCGGTACGGTATACATGCTTGTACAGTATAGTCAATGGAAACTGTGTTTGTACATTCCAGCTTTCTGTGCTTTTACCTAAAAATGTTCAGGAGAAATTCATCCTACCGGTAGCACAAGTTTTTCAAAATGTATGCATGTGCATTTCTGTGTGTATGTGGCTCTAGAGTGAATTTTTGACTTAATAATTTGCATGAAACTGCTCTGACCACAAACAGTTGGGAGGGGGAGATACGTGTACTTGAAGGTTAGTCCGTTATTAAATCTTTTTTTTTGTATGTGCACAAGTCAACTTCCCGAAATGTGAATGGGACCATTCAGTACGAAAAACAGGGGAATGAACGACCATTTTCCATAATTGGCAGGTGCAACTGATTCCATCCTTCACTCTGCCACGCAGGGTTTTACCATTCCCTCCCCTAACTCAACCTACTTCCTACTCATGCATACCCCTCTCTCTCTCCCAGCTGTGGAACGAGGCTGTCTAATCCGTGTCACGCTCCGTTTGCATGAGTACTGAAGCCTGACCAGCGTTAACCAGCTTTTCTCTTGCCGCATTGATCCATTCTGGACAGTGTCGCAAACAGCCTGTCCTCCCCTTCACCTTTAGGTCAAGTCACTGGAGCCTGCAAAGTTTTTAAAGATAACCCAACAATCTATTCTAACTTAGTTTATATTATTATACACCATAAATACATGTACATGTACAAGCACCTGTAGATTGTGGCCTTTTCCTTTTAAATTTATACGTCTGTGCTTGCTAATAATTTGGAACATTGTGTTCACAAAATCCTGTTTCCTACCCTTTGTGCATTTAAGTACAATTGTATTTTTATCAAAACATAAAAGGAAGCTCTTTTTGTATGTTTTCTTTGATTCTTTTTTGTTCAGTAAGCTTCAAATAAGGTAAATTGAGTGGGTTTTTTTTCCGCATTTTGGCGGAAGTGCATTTCATTGAAGTTGTAAAGTAGGCCCTAATTATCAAAACAGCAAAACAGACAAAGGTTGAGTTGTAGTACATGAACAATCATAAATCTTTGACAATTTTGGGAGCAATGATGTACTGTCATTGGTATCTTACTCTTATATCTCTCTCTGGAATTAATCCCGTAAGTCAGGTCATGAATCCAAGTAAATTGAATCATCAGACAGTTGCAAATTCATTTTATTCTTTTATTCAGTGGGAAATATTGGTTTCAGAATTGCTCATCCTTCACAAAAGATACAATGTATATACATGTACGTTAGGCATTTCCTTTAGGAATAAAATTAAAATATTCACCCAGGTTTTATTCATTGCAGTAAAAATTGTGCATGCATGTACGTACATGTGTATACATCAATGTTTATAAGAGGGTGATTTTTATGAGAATAGCCCTTGAAAAGTTAACATTAGTATTGGTATCTTTGCAGTTTGGAGTTTAGATGTACATGTACATGCACCGGTATGTTGAGCTTTGATGCCTGTGTAAATGCTTGCCTACCTCCTTGCATTTTCTTCCCTGGTAATGATCTTGTTTTGGTGTCGTCCTTCCTTAATAGTTGGATAATGTATTCCTTTTTTTGGTCTCTCCCTGTTGGCTCTCTCTTGTGTCGCAGGCCAAGCGTGCCGTTCAGCTAGGTGCGACCGCAGTCATCTTTGACGTGACGCATAACACAGACGCCATCCAAGAGGTAAGGTTGCACGTTCCTGGCTCAGAATGAAGATCGCATCAGGGACTTCAAGGTTTTTTCACCACATTTACCTTTTTTTAAACTCTTTGCTTGTGAACTGCCTTTACCTGTAAGAGACGGTACTCTCTAGCAAGCATGTTTGCAGCTGCCCGTGAGTCACATAACTCCACATTGATCAAATGTTCATGTTCCAATCTATTTTTATGTTCCTGTAAATGTACGTAGTGAACAACCATTCTCTTGCCAGGAAGATAGGAAATGTAATTTTCCAAAACTAGTTGAGAGATGTAAAAGGTAATGACAAAGAATAAAAAGCATGGATGCTATAAGTAGCTATGTGATTGGGTTGTGGTCGGCGAGGTACCGTGTAAGGCAATTTAGCAGTGATAAATTCTCCATTTGGTTGACCTCTTTTTCGTCCATGTTGCAAAACAGGTTTTCTCGTGGAGAGTTCACAACATTGCACACATATGTCCTGGGACCCGTAGTGATTGAGTTAGTAATTGGGCTTTATTGAGCGCTGCAGATTGGAACAGCTTGCCCAGTTTTGCCTGAACAGGCTCCCCTCCCCGCCAGAGAAGAGACCAGAATCGGGGTGAACAGCCAGTGCTGATTTCCCTTCCATGTTGAATGATCCCCCAGGGTTGGGGCTGTTTTAGGGGCCACAGTCTGTTAGATAAATTGGAGCCATCGCACAGCTAGCAAGCTCCCATCCATCTAGAGGAGATTAATCCAATGGCAATAAGGATGCCTACTTAGGGGTCAGTAACACAGCCTTAAAACGATTCCCTCCTTCTATTTGAATGTCCAAACCATTTACCAGTGATCGGCACGGTAAACACGCAGTCTTGTACTCGGTCAGAAATTACACAAACTGGGCCTTGCTCTTCTTAAAGTTACATGTACATGTACATGTACCTTGGATCGGATTGTAAATTTACCTTATCACTGTAAAATCATGTCTTGCATACAACAAAGTGGTAACCTGTTAGGCAAGTTTGGTTGAGGTCGTTCTTCTCAGTTGTGAACTGGTAAAATTCACCTCTCGGTGAGCACTTGTCTTGCCTTGATGAGAAAAATAACTTGGTTTACTGAATGGAATAGTTTTGCAATTTTCAAGACATTGGTCATTTATTCCAGGGTACGTAGTTTTATTCTCAACACCATACCGGTTTGTTCCTTTGGAAGAAAATTGGTGTACAGCGTTAGAATTTTCTCGGAATCAAAAAGTTTTGAACAAAATGATTAGAATTTATGAGCCTCAGTCTGCACTCTCTACAGACATTGGAAGACTTTGTTCTGCGAGTGGTGACATCAAAAATCTCGAAACCTTAAACATTTCACTGTGGATTTCAAACACTCCTCATGTTTCATAATTTCAAATTTAATTTGCACTTTTTGCAGTATACATCCATCGTGGTTATAAAACAGACCAAGGGAACAGCCAATCAGGCAATCCCTATGAATATTTTCCAGTTTGGCTGAAAAAATGTAGGCTTCTTGGGCACAAGGATAACAGATGTGATGAATTTCAATTCCAGTACGTCTTCCTTCCAGCTAACTCATCCTGTGTGGCCAGGCCAGCACTGCATGGAATTATTTTTCCCAAGTTTATGCACCATTTTTTTCCAACAGTTTCCGACGCCTGTTTTATTAATCAAATAACAGCAAAAGGAGCCTCACTAAAAGGGTTTTGATTTAAAGCATAATGCCAGCATCCCTTCATTTTCCTTGTCTGGGTCTGGTTTTTCCTCTAACGGGAAATAGAAAGGAGAGGCTCCAAGCTTCTTTGGTCCCAGATCGGCCTGTGGGAACCTTCCCGGAATCGACTGTAGCCATGCCACAGAGTAGGTTTAATTGGTCAATTCCCCTGGACTGCCAGTTGAATTGCCTGGAGGGTTCTGTGTCCCCAGCCAGTGAATAATGTATGGCCTTCAGTAATTGGTCAGCAAGAGTGTGTGTACATTGTAGCTGTGTTCATGTGGGCATGCACTGGCCCCAAGCTTACAGTGAAAAAGAAAAACTCTGGAAAGAGAGAGGGGCCATCACTTTGCACTGCCCTTGAAGTCCCACACACACAACCACAGGCTAGCTTAATTGGTCAGCCTGGTCACCTGGTACGAGGTCAAGGGTCAGCCAGAGTGGAATGTCTTCCCTGGGGTGAATGGCTTTGACCTCAGATGTAGGCCAAGGATTAACTGGTTGGACTCTGCTGGGAAGTTTACAGCAGGTTTACCTGTGCCATGGAGGTAGATCTAGACCTGGCCAGGCTTACCGCATTGAAAGAAATCTCACACACGTGCGACATGTACATACATGTATAATTCTGACTTATTTGTACTATGTCCTGGGCCTGTGCCTACAGTCATTAGAAAATGTGGAATTGGATCTGGAATCTCCACAAGATGACTTCCAGGCCAGGGATACGAAGGAGTGAGATAACTACATTAAATCATGGAGAGAAATAGATTTCTACCTCCATGATGAATTAAAGGAAAGTGATTTCAAACAATGTATGTATTAAGAAAGTGCTATGTGGAGAGTTTCACTGACCTGTAAAATTGTGAGATGAGAACAATTCCTTAGACTTTACGATTTGAATTGAAAAAACATTCTTTAGTCTGTACATGAATGTGCCTGGTTTAAATCCCTGTGCAATATGTGAGAGTGAACGATTTTGATTCACCATTCCTTATTCCCGGCACATCACTAGTTCTTTCAAAGGATTTCAGCTGTCACAATGCATTAACATCGCATGGGCGCTTTACCGATGAACAAAGTAAGAAAAACTGTACCCCCCCACATGCATTTCACATGCCTGTTCACAGCTTTCTTAACAGATGCCACTGTTCCTGTGGCATATTTGAAAAGTGTGAAAATTTATGCGGCATTGTCGTTACTTTTCACAAGTGTGTGTGGCGGCACTGGCAAAGATACTCCTATTCATGAATACTTGCCCTGTCAACAAATTATTTGTGACACCCAATACCAATCTGACACACAATGTACATGTATATGTGTATGTTACACGTACAGTGGAGGAAGTTTTGATGCTAGACAATGCCTCTCCCAACCTGTTTCAATTTCACACTACCAAGTGAAATTAATTGAAGTAAAGCAAACACTCTCTGTAGAAAGCTGTGATAGTTACCGGTACCGTCGATGGAAATTGCAGAATTTGAATTGTTCATGCGTACATTGGAAAATATGTCTCACTTTCCAATAACACGCATGAACTGGTACCGTTATGTGTCAATGTACCATACAGCCTACGTTTACATACTGCCTCAGCTTGTGTTTTTGATGGCAAAGAAATATTGCAGTGTTTTCTTCCTGTTGGAACTTAGGAAAGATGTTATTTGTAGAACTTAACGCCGTTTTGGTAAGTACATTTTCACATACATGTACATGTACGGTGTACATCACCTTGATGTACATTGTATACGGTATGCATTATGTATCACTGTTCATGTAAATGTACAGTAAAATGCACTTTTTGTTGGTTGTAAATGTCAGAAATGGTTTGTTATCAGCACACGTGAAGTTTGCAGTGATCTTCCCATTGAAGATTTTTAGACGCCGTTGAAGTTGATTAACCTGTCCTTTAGTGGAAAAGTTGTCAGCGTAAGTCTCCTGTTTATACTTCAGCTACATGTATAAAGGTCTGGCAATGTAGAGTAAATGTACAGTGTGTACTTAAACTCGTGATATCCAGCAAACCTGCTGAAGACTTAATGCTTGATTTTTCATGGTTAATAAGCTTTCAAATCCTTTGCCAGTTGTGCACACAATCAGATTCCATCTCAGCCAAATCTTTGATCTCTTGGGGGAGAAAAGTAGCTGATAATAAGACCGAAGTCGCCCCTCATCTACAAAAATGTTCCTCCTGTCACTTTCCTCCCAGCCCACTTAGCCTGATCCCTTGACAAGCCAGTTTGCCAGCCATATCCAATTTCCCTTGCAATTTAGTCTAATATTGTCGCATCTGGTCCAACTTGCCGTGGCCATGGAGACCATTAACCTTGGATTTCACTGGATATTTCGGTGAGTAAATTGATATTAGGAAAAAGCCTCTCTCTGATTTTTTTTTTTTTCTAGTGGAAGGGGAAATCGATCGGGTTCATTGCTTGCAGTTCTCAGGGCATCACTCTGCATCCTTGACATGTCATCTTGTATTCATCTGCAGTTTCTCTGGAGGAGCCAGCTCAGATAAGATATTCTGTCCACTCAGAACTGAAATGAATTAAGGGCGCGTCGCAGACCTGGGCACATACATGTACACAGACAAGATAAAAAGGAGGGACACACGATCAAATTTCTTTAGAGTCAACAGAAGAAGACATTAGTCAGTACATGCGTGTCTTTTCGAGCTGATGTCTGTACTTGTTCTCTGAGGTTTGTCTGGCGTATGTTGGGAGGATCACATGGTAAACATGTACAGTCTAAGTGGTAGGAGTTTGCACAGCACCATGCAGGGATATCACTTTTCTGAATTCTGAGTATGTGTGGTTCTGAAAAGAGTACATAATGTATGATAAGGAGACAGTTTTTAAAAAATGAATGTTCAAATATTTGAAAAGAACCTTTTGATCTTATTGTTAGGTGAACTGGTAGGCACTCAGCTGCCTTCACATTTCCTCAAAACAACTTGAAATATGCTTTTAGAATGCAACATTTTAAACCAAATGGTTGGATATTTCCCTTTTTTCATTTTATTAATTTTCACCTCCAAATATTCAATTTTCAAAATACCAGTAGATCTGAATAGTTCACCATCGCCTTACATACTGTACATTATACTTGCCAGTGTGCTTGGCCTTTTCTTCAAACTCAACTTTATCTTTCATTCTGGTACTTAGGGTACAATATATTTGTAAGTCAACCTTTTGGATAAAGTACAGGGTATGCTTTTCACCTTTAAACAACAAAAGTGGAGATGATATTGTCAACAAAATATCAGTAGCTTTCATGTCTAGGCGCAAATTTAAAGGAAATATACTTGAAGCAGTTTGTCCAGGATGGATGAATCGGAACACAGCAGTGCTAAATCTCCAGAATTTTTTTTTTTTGCCTGAGATAGAAGGAAATCAAGATTAATAGAGAAGGCAGACAGGATTAATAGGCCAAGATGAGGCAGAGGAAGGGAAAAGAGGTGCAGATTGTAGCAGGGAAGAAAATAAATGAGAAGAGAGAATGGCTTCATCAGGGATGACGGATCGGCGGGGAAGAACTTGAGGAAGAGGAGAATTGCGGCAAAGATTCGGAGGAGGAAAAGCCGAAGGCGGAGAAATGCATCAGAGAGAGGAAAACCCCAGGATCGGAAAGATTGTAGAGACAATTTCTCCTGAGGATTTTTTTTTTTGGTCATAACAAAAAACGCTCGAGGCGCGCAATCGTTTCACCTGCCTTCCCCATTGCCGTGGCTGCACCATCCCCGCTGTCGTCGAAGAGAGTCACATGTCCGTTACTGTGGGAACAGCCCGTAGCTCTTGTGCCTTTTCCGGAGAGTCGGTTGTTACTCTGTGCTCTGGGCTGAAATGATATGATAAAGGACTTGTATCAACATTGGTGACATTTTAAAGGTTTTGGTGCTGTGAGAATATGGATTTTTTTATACATATATTTTTTGGGGGGTCTTTGCCCGGAACTACACATTTGAGATAGATTCTCAATTACACTTCTTTTTCCTTGGGGCAGTTTTTATCTGTCGGAAAATTGCAGCGACGATAATGTTGCAAAATACGTACAGTATTGTCTCTCACTCGAGGAGCTGCAGTAAAGATTGTTACCCAAAAAGTTGGGCCCACTTTTCGCAGGTTTTGGTATTATCTTCAAGTTAAAATCATCAGTTTTTATTTCCCATGAGTTTGTGCAAGGTTTAATTGTTTTCATGGTTTTGTGTTTAGTTGAAGTTTATTTCAAAAACAAAGACAGGGAACTCGTTTACGTGTATACAAATATTGCTTTTCTATGTACTCGCAGTTTTAAAGGCTGTTGTTTATTGATGGAATGTATTTCCTAAAATCAAAGCGTTTCTTGTGCAGAAATACCTGTAAATTATTAGATGAGCAAGTACCAAAACAGAAAGTGCCACTCATGAAGACGACATGCATGATGTTGGGTAATATGGGTGTCCATCCTTCTCATTTACCCTCCAAAAAGTTTTGAAGAAATATGTAGCATTACTGTCATCCAATCAAGCTGAAGTAGCATGATTAAACAACAGAAAAGTGAAAATTACCCCAAGAAAATGTAGACAAGTGTAATATTTGTGCAAAAGCTCTGGAGCTACTATCCTTCTGCCTGGGATGACATCACGCAATAGCTCAAGAATATGGAAAAGACCAAAATGTTGAAGTTTCTCACTTGTACTGCCACAAAGGAGGAAGGAAATCATAACTTTCCTACATGTATGCAAATCATAAAAATCCTATTTGAGATGGGGCTAACACGGGTGTCATCTTGTGCATGATCATATTGGCTGAATATAGAAACATGCATGCAACGGTACATTTATGTACACGTACAATGTACATGAACAAGTAGTCTTGGTATCAGCAGACTGTACATGTACATGTAGTTCTAGGTTACTGTCCTAGATATCCAAGTGTCATTTTCAGCCTTAGGGAACAGATAGTCAAACCACATTTGACACTTGAACGTGTCAGGAGCAGGTGCTTAGATTAACCCGCAATATTTTGATTAGTTCTCCTCCATCGCATGTGTTGGTACTCCGTGAAACAGCCGGTAACCGATACCCAGTTCAACCCGGAAGCCGTACCCAGTGGAGTGGTCAAGTATTTTAATGGCGTGAATATAAAACAGGGCCGCCTGTGGGGGATGTTCCTCAGTGAGAAACAAGAATCTTTTGTCTTTATGTTTAGTTGGGGGGGGGACAATTTCAGGGCGATATAAATGGGTGTATCCTTGCGTCCCAATTGTACAGTCAACAGACCCAGTCTGATAATGTTTCACACATCATCCCCAAAGGATTCCCGTTGCCAATTTGAAATACTGCTTTGAAGTTTGATCCTTATTGGAGAAGGAAAAAGGTATTGATGTTATTCGAACATGCCAGACGATACCTTCAGTTCCCAGGTCTTTTACTGCACCCAGTCTTTGAGTTTCATGTCCCAGGCATGTAAGCACACCACCAGAAAGTTGGGTTACGATGTTTACGTTTACCAATATACACATGGTTCACGGTTATTGAAGAATCTTGACTTGGCCTACTTCTGTAATTAAAGGCTCTGTGGAGTCCATAAACCCATTTTATTTGTAACCCTAATATACACCCATGAGAACTGACTGAGAGTTTTGTGGAACTTTCACAAACGTGGGTCAGATTGAGGATGGGATCATTTTCCAATTGGGCTAGCCACAAGAGCTTGCCTTACTTGTCAATTCCTACATTGATTTGGTGTTCAGGCTTGCCATAGTCATGTTCAGTCCTGGGGGAAAAAACACAGTTGTAATGGAAAGTCGTGGAAAAGTCATGGACAATTGAGTGGAAAAAAGTGTGCAGTAGAATCCTGTTGCCTGTGAGGTTAATCAAGTCCTGGAAAAGTCATTGGAATCAAGCAAGTTGTTTTCTTTTTCTGGATGGTCTGTGTTGATGTGATAAATGAATAATGATTGATTTGCAGACGATGTCCTTGTCGCTCTGTAGTTTTCCAGTTCATGATACATACATGTATACCAAACGACTTTTTCTCTGCAAAATGGCATTAAATGTCTTCGAAATTTGTCATGTTTTAGTCGTGGAAAGTCCTGGAAAAGTCATTGAATTTGGTCCTCAGATATCTGTGGGAAGCCTGTTTGTTACTTTCATCAGGCACAGAGCTTGCATTGCTGTCTGAGCAACAACGAGTCATCTATTTTAGTTTCTGAGTACAGAAATTTTCTAAGCCTTGCTTTTTTTAATGGTTAAGTCAGGGCATCAGCTAAAACGTCATGCAGATTCTGTTGCTCCTGACTGGTTCCCAATGTAAGCTTGTTAAACAATTTTTTATTGCTGCTTAAAGACCAAACAAAAGTTGTTAAATACTCGATGGCATCTCTTTTTTTTTTCAACAAGCAAAAGAATTTTGAGGTAATTTTCTTCTTACCAGTTTTTACTAGCATGACAAGTGTCAAGTAAAGAACTTTTTTTTTGGGGGGGGTTGTTGTTTTTACGACAGCTGCGCAGCGAGCAGTCAGCCTCCCTGGAGCGTCCGATTGTCATCTTGCGAGGATCCGACGCGCGGGAGCTGATGAAGATTGTCAACCGGCAAACGGAGGCCAGAGCTCGTATCATGTCACCACCTGCCCAGCCCCCACAGGTAAGCACACTTGTTAGTCAAGAAATGACTTAGGCCACTCCAGATAGATAAGGCAAAGAGAAATTCCTTCGTTCAGATACTGAAAAAATAAATTGGCATTAATAGTTGGTAGCTTTAACACTCTTACTCGATGTGCTTTGGGAAATAACGTGGGGAAATTTTTAATCACGTTGAAAAATTATATGAAATGTGCATGTATGTGAGTTTTATTCTTCAGTTTCTAGATAAAAATTATGGTTTGTGATCAAATTCTGCACAATGTAACATGCAGATAGAGAAAAATGAACTGCGTCTCTGCTCTGAAAAGAACCATGTTCAATTTAGCCAATTCAGTTCAATTTTGGCGAACTGTTGATTTTTTTCCTTTCCATTGGGCAAGAGCCTTGACATCGGTTAAGCCTAGTCGTAATGGTTCTTTAAGTTGGAATCATGACATTAATCGGAATGATTGGCTGAAGTGGAGCCCACGTCAGGCCAAATGATTACCCCAAAATGAAGCTGTCAGAGACAAATCGATGGCTGTGCTGTCCATCTACCCCGACTGCGAGACGGCATGCCTCCCTCAGCTGTCCGTCGATCACACCATGCCTGACTGCTTCATTCCGCCCTCTTCCTGGTGCAATCAGACGGAACATCGGCACATCTGTCCTTTTTTTTTTCCCTTGACTTAGAGTATTCTTAACGCTTCCATGGCTTCCATGGGTTTGTTCTCCTTTCTCTTCTTGTTTTAAAACCTACTTTTGACAGAAATTCAAGGTTTTGATTTGGTCCATTGGCAAAGATTCGAAGGCAGGATGGAAATGAAGGCTGTTCAGCATGCATCACTGCTCTCACTGGAATCCAGCTACTTCCCTCACGCGTAAGAGCCCATGAAAAGGAAAGGAGGAAAAAACCAACGAGAATTTCTGCCCTCTCTTCAAAGCACTCAGCAGAATTGACTGGAAATACTGTGCCAAAGAAAGTGCCATCTCACAGTGTCTGTGTTTTTTTTTACAAGTTTGGAAAATTTTTCAGACCCCATACGGTTCTAAGATATCGGTCTTTATAGCCTTACCAAATCACCCCCCCCCCTTTCTAAAAAGTGTGAATTGGCCCAGTGACTCATGAATCAATGATCCAAGGGGTTTCACAACTCAAAAGGATTTCATACTGTTCCATTGTTTGTCTAGGACCCTACTCCCCCCCAAAAATGGCATGCGAATAAGTCAAAATTGATGCAAGACCGTAATCTCTGTACATACATGTACACTTTCTCTAGTATAGTCAGGGATTCTAAAAAACTTGCACCCTGGGGGTGTAGCACGACCTCTTGTTTGCCTTTTCGGTGGTAATACAGTCCCCGATAGCATCTGTCTGTCTCCAGAAGTCTTAGCCCGCCCGCCTAAGGGCTAGAATTAGAGGGATAAACAGGCTGGCTTTCAGGGAGCCTTCAGGTACAATTGCTTAAGCACTGACTCGCCCAAGAAATGGTTTAATATGGGATCGGCCGGGAAGTAGATTGCCTTGTAAATGTTTTTCATGTTCGTTCCGAGGGTCAAAGATGTTACCAAAGAAACTACTGGAGATAGAGCAAATTCACGGCATACAGCTGTTGGGGAACACAAAAATTGAACACAAACCTGAAGCAGTTTGCAAGAGATGACCTTTGACATGCAGTGTAGCTGAGTTCAGCCGATGAAAAGCTAGGCTTGGTCGAGGCAGGCTCTCGGAGAAACATCGTTTGGAAAGCTCATCCACTGGGGATGGGGGGTCTCAGACAAAATCTGGGTCTATCTGGCTCCAGCACCATACAAGGGGGAAATCTAGAATGCTGGTCTTGGGGGAGGGAGAAAGAGTCATTGCCTCATAACTTTCCACAACTCAAGATTTATGCCGGAAAATCAAGCTGGCAGCTGATTCCGAAAAAATCCAATCAGGGGGATCAGACCAGATTACCCATCAAGAAGTCACTCTTCAAGCAGTGTGTGTCTCATCCATCTGCTTTTGTTTGGAAACAAGTTTTTCTGTGAAAGACTTGTCCTGTGCCGGAGTGATTCTTAAGACATTTTCTCAACTTCTCTGGAGACCAGACGTAATCCAAACAGCTCAGTGTTTGTTTTAGGGATGCATCATTTGATTGGAAACTTAATCACATAATGCGGAAGCATATCGGCTTACTGGCGTGGGTGTTCTTGGACAGCAGTGACTGGATCCAGAATTTTTGCAGGGATTTTTGCTTAGCACATTTTCCCTGCTAAGTGGAGATTTGAGGGAGCCAGCCACAAGCTGTTTGCTTCGCTTGACGTTTGGTTGGGAACCAGTTCTTGCTGAGCCAAGCCCTTCCGTGCTAAGCAAGCTCAGTTGTTACCAGCCTCGTGAAATTTTCTGTGGGTCTTTCAGTGTGGGAAGTGTTATTCTCACAAATTACATTAACATGTACCTGGATGAATAACTAGTTCTTTCCAAGATTTTTACAACATAATTTGTTTTCTGAATGTTTGTTCTCATTCTTCTTCATTTCTTTGCTTTCTTTGTTTGTTGTTATGCGCGTCCATTTGTGGCATGTGGCCTAGTGGTTAGGACTTCTGATCATAGGGTCAGGGGTTCGAATCCAGCTGGTGGTAGCATGTTGTGATCCTGGTCAAGTCACTTCACTCCTATGTGCCTCTCTCCACCCAGGAGTAAATGGGTACCTTTGAGGGCAGACACGGTTATGTTTAGCCGTTTGCACTGAAATGGCAGCACCGGGCTAGTATACTCCCCAGAGAGCTGAGATGGTTTGAGGAATGTACGAATGATGTATGAGCCCAGTGTTTAGGGATAATGAGGATATGAGCGCCTTTGTGGTGGATACCGGCGCTTCATTAATGCTCTTATTGTTGTATGGTAATTCAGTTGCTTATTTCTTTCCTCATTTTGTGCAAGGATTTGCCATTCTTGATCTGATACTGTTGTCACCATACTTAATCATTATTTCCTGTACTAGGTACAGTCATGGCGGTATAAAATTCTCTTATTAGTCAGAAGTGCACTTTTAACCATTTCAATTGCAGAAGACTTCCAACGAGTTTTTCGACATGGGAATCTTTGTGGCGTTCTTTGTTCTGATTGCCATCATCTGCCTGCTGCTTCTCCTCAAGTTGAGATGGAGACAGAAGAGGAAGCAGGTGAGAGCGAAGCCCAACACTTGTCCGGATTTCGGATGGCTTTGGAAACATTTCAGGAGTTACTCCAGTCCCACGTCTGAAAACCATTCATTTGCAATTGTGACTGATGAGTAAGAACATCAGAGTTATATTGATTGAGGGTAGAAGTCGTGGTGTAAATTCTCAAGAATTTGTTTTCCAGATTTCAGCATGTTTGATCCCAAAATTGTGGTTTCTTTTAAAGTCTTAGGCACTCAAGTTTTGCTACTTTTTACAGTGTGTACAAATTGCAAGATTCTTGATTATAAGCCTTTTGCAAGTTAAATTTGAGTAAAATCTGGTACGTCGAGTTATCTGATTGCACATAAACAAAACAATTTGAATTCCCCAGACTAAAGACACTGTTACTATACCTCGTGATTTGGGACAAGCTTCTGCATAGGCTGTCCCCTTGAAAACAGTTTATTGATGCAAGGCGTCTCTTACCTAACTAGGCTAAAACTTGCTGTGAAGGTATAGCAACAGTGTATTTAGTATGGAAATTCATCGTTATGGTCACATGAATTTTAAGACCTCAGTGTTACCACATTTTATTCAAATTTAACTTGCAAAAGGCTTATAATGGCCATTTTCAAGAGATGTTTTGCCTTGTTAGCTAATGAAAGCTCTGAAAAGTTGCAGTGTTTTCTTGTCATTGTTGTCATTACAGTACAAGTACCCGTCGTTCTGATTTGTGAGGTTTTCTAACTTTTTTTTCTGATGTTGTTCTTAGACCTCACAGGTTCGCATGGCGATGGATGCTCTGTCAAAGATGGAGATCCGCAAGTACAAACACTACTCGGAGCATCACCAGTTGCGCAAGTCGTCGCAGGATGAACACTACACCGAGCATCACCAGATCCGCAAGTCGTCCCAGGATGACAGGTGGGCGGCAACTACGCTCAGCATCGCATCTGAGGGGATCATCTGTGCAATCTGTCTGGAGGAGTTCCGAGACGGCGAGGTGAGTAGTGAGTGTCGGCTTAAAGTAGATATTCAGGGATCTTCATGAGATCATTGAAGTGAATTCCAGGGCGGGCCAAACGCAGGTGTTGCGTCAATTCAGCAGTATCGTCATGCATCATGAAAGTTGACGAAAGTGATTCTGTATTTTATCAACAATCTGGACTACATGTACGTTGTCCAGAGCAACTTTTAAAATGCAGGCTGGCTAAAATGGTTCACAATGCTCCTTGCATCTCTACCAGGAGTTTTCACAAATATTAAAAATCTAACACTGTTTTGGAAATTGGATGGCACACTGCTTATCCAAAAACAGGTACAACAAAGCCCAGTGAGATTACCATTTCTTTTATTAACTTGTGAAAAAGGACTTTATTTAACTAGCGAGAGATAAAAGCTTAATTTTCCTGTGGATGCTGTGTCAAAAGGAACAAATAATGATAATGCTTAAAAGTAATGTTGGCAATTCTTTCTGCTCATCAGAAGAGAAGATTCCATTCTGTCAGTTCATGTTTTGTCTGTCTCCCAGCCCAGGGTGAACGAAGCTGTGATACATGTAAATATGGAAATAAGCAGTGGTCCCCAGAGATGGAGACCCAACTAATGCAAATAGCAGACCACGTCTGTGGTGTATTGCAAAGAGAATTTTGAAGGGGGGTGGTTAGAAGCAAAGGCGCTAGTTCAGGCCGACGGAATTAAGCAAGAGATGAACTGGGATTAAATGCGGATTACGGGCAACCTTGACTCCTGTGGAGCGTTGGATAGTGTTGCAGTAGTCACATTCACGGGATCATGGAGAATTACTCAGCGACAACCCATTGCCAAGTTCAATCATTCTCTGCCTTCCACTTTGTTGAGAGCCAGTCTCCGTGGCTTGCTGATGTTACAGTCGTTACTTGTATTTTTGACAGCCGTACATCTGTTTCTCATACTTATACTTTAACCCATTTTTATCCCATGTTCTTGAACCCATTTATTAAAGTTGTTTTCATTTCAACCTAAGATTTCATTTCTTTCCTTGTTTGCCATTGTCTCTGAAATTCCTGCAACCTTTTGGGAAGATAAATTGTTGCCAAAATGTTGATTTGTCATTGATGGAAGACTAACTTTTTTAAAAACAGGAAAACACTGTGTTTCCTTAAATAACACATATACATTCCTACTTTAGCTGTATTATCTCACATTTTTGTGAGGGTTTAAAACGTATTTTCCAGTTGTTTTTAAAATTTTTCCTGCAGGAATTGAGAGTGGTGCCCTGTTCGCACGAATTCCACCGTCACTGTGTGGATCCATGGCTCCTGTCTAACAGGACGTGCCCTTTATGCATGTATAACATAATCGGTAAGCAGCTGAAAATTCAGGTTTCCCAAACAACCACTCCTATTCCAGACATTTTAACCCAAAAAAAGGAGAGGAAAAAGTAAATTTTTTATTTGATTACTTCTGGTGACTCGATCAGTTGAGCACTCGCACTGAATCGGGCACACAATCTGGGCTGTGCCGACTTTTTTTCCCCTTCAGTCAAGCCAGGTGGCTGCCAGTATCTTGTCACCGAAGATTATGAAAAATATCAACAATCCAGTCACCAAAGCTAACAGAGTTGTGCAAATTGTTAACCCAGTTCCATAAACTTTTGCAACGTCGCAAAAAAATTGACCCTAGACAACCCCAGGTACATGTACAAGCAGCTGGACAATGGAAAGGATAAAAAAGGGGGTCGTGTGCAATTTTGTTGGGGTACACAGTTTTCACAATTTTGCCCTTTAAAAAGCTTGATATAACAAAACAGTTGTGTACCATGCAGACACAGTTCATGAATTTTTAATACCCCAAGGGACAAATGGCACTTTTGCTGGGGAGGGGGGGGTGTCGTCAACCTTAAATTGCAAAGAACACCTGAAAGTACACCCAAGCAGTCAATAATTGATAACCGTATAATAGGAACGTGCAAGAAGTTAGTCTTTTTGTATTATTATTATAATTTTTTTTCTTGGTAGCAGCATTCCCCAAAATTGCAAATTCCCAACGCCTCCTCTGTGCTTTTTCTTTTTGCCTCTGGCGTGGTGTCCACTGGGGTGGCTTGGAGCCTGTTCCAATTAATTTTCTTTTGTGTACAAAATCACTGTCGAGCGTCCCCGGGTACTAGACCGTGCCATCCTCCTTTTCACACAATTTGTAAATGGGTGCCAACGTCACGGCACACTGGTTCCCCTTAAGTGTTGTAAGTAACAAAGGAAGCCTTCATTGGGGGGGGGGGAGATTTAAAGCTCCCAAGCCTAACAAAATACCTGAAACTGGTACTTTTGTACTTTAAGCTCTTTTTCCATTTGTGTTTTTTACCGTTGAAATTGGCATGGGAAAAATCCATTTTATTTTTATCTTCTGTGTCATGTGATTGCCATCCATTAATCATGGATGAACACATTTCTTAACAACATTTAAATAAATATTGTCTTCACAGGGTTAAACTTTGGCACAGAGCTTACAATCTCTGTACCTTCAAGCTTGTCCAGTACGTGAAAAGTTTCATTCTGAAACTGATTATCAATTCAGCTGGATATCGCCCCCATTTCATGTTATTCCACATGTTGTCTGTCTGAATTGAAGCGAAAATACCGGCCCAACAAATTAGTGGCGATATTTAAAAGTGCTGTCCTGGGCATATTGTGAAGGTTGTTTTACATACGGTAGTTATGAAAAAAATTATTGATTGGAATTACAATGTAGGCAGCAAATTTCACAGAGGAAAGATTAACATCAGTGGATAGTGGATAGTAAAAGCACAATTTCCATTCCCCTTTTTGATGATGAAATTGCAGGAATTTAACAACATATTCCCGCCAGATTGCTCCTCAATTTATCAGTTGAACAAACATTCATTTGCATTTTGTTTGTGTTTAAATGAAACATTCACAGGCCAGGGAAATATCTGGCATTTTGCTTTAAACCAATCTTGCCTTCCAACTTGAAACTGACAAACAGTAAAATGAGAAACCTTCCAATTTTTGGCTGTACAGGTTGTGGACCTGAGCAACAATCAAGGCCAGCGTTACCTCCTGCCACAGCCAATTCCCCCACCCCTCTCAGAGTTAGCCTGCCAGGGACTCCCGCATCACCCGACTTCATGCCCGAGAGCTGGTCCTTTCCACCTACGACCTACAGCATCCCTTACACAGGCCTGAGAACTCACTCCTTTGGGTTGCGTGGCTGCCCCCGCGGAGCCAATCACTGCAAGAGGACCGGCCGCCGTTTCCACCGCAACTCGGTTGACGGTGCCCAGGTTGGTAATGTCCACGTTTTAGGGGACGCCCGAGACCTGAGGCGGACGAGTTGTGGTTCCCGGACGGAGAGTAGTGGACAGGGTGTTATAATGTTCCCGCGTGGGTGCGAGCAGTGTGGGAACATCTGCTCCCACTGCCAACGACAGCTGGCGGGAAACAGCTCCCGAGCTGGTCGTTGCCGTAGAGATGAGAGAAGGCGTCTCGGCCTGACATCATTCGAGAATCACTACATTGTGAATCTGTCGCCTGTTCAGGGTCGGGAAGCTGGGAACTACGACAATTTATGCAGCTTGAAATACCCAGGGAAACTCATGGCACATGACACAAGACATTACTGCGGTCATCTGGTGCCCGTCCGTGTCCACCTCGAGAATCTACCGCCGCCAGTCTCGGCAGCGTCCAACTGCAATGCCAGCAATCTCAGGGAGTTGTCGTCAGGGAGCAGTCTCAGCCTGTCGGCTTTCCATGCGGACTGCGAGTGCAGCGACAGCACGGTCAGCAGCCATGGCAATTTTGACAGCAATCAGAGCGTCTTCGGCAGCTCATCAACGTTCCGGAGTGAGCCCAGCACGACCGACGCCTATGCTTACGCGCATCCGGGACAAGTCGAGCAGCTCTTTGACTCGACAGAGGCAACCCAGCTAACTCCAACGTGTGTTCACAGGATGAACCAAGGGATACGACCAATCAGCATCTCAGACACTGACGAGGCCAAGAACAACAGTGACACGACAACAAGCGAAACGACCAACTTCTCTATGCAGGTGAATGTATCCCAGAAATCCTCAGTTCCATCAAATTCCAATGCAACAAGACACAAAAGTATACATCATCATTCAAAAACATCAAACAGAACTTCTACCAATGGAAGATGTTCCCATTCGCATAGTCACCATAAAGGACACCAGTCTAACAAAATGAAGGACTCCAAGAAAGCCGTTGCTAAGGCAAGGCCAATATGGCCGACGCAACCACCATCCAAACGGAAATCGCCTTGTCCATGTTGCTCAGGAAAAATAGTGTGGGAAACCTGCGTAAGGAACTTAGAAAATCCCGCAAAGAACTCTGAGAGGCCAGCGAGGTCGACTGAGAGGTCAAGGTCACCAGAAAGGTTGAGGTCTCCCGAGAGAGGAGCAAGGCACAGCAGGAGACAGGGTCGGGGGTCGTTACAGATGTACAGAGGTCATCTAAGGTTACCACTACAGTCGCTAGCAGCTCTCAAGAACGGACAAGGTAGGCCACGGCTTCCCACAGGTGTGCGCCTTACACTAAGGCATAGCCACTGATTCACACACAACGTTTATGTACTAGTACTTGTCCTGTGCATTTTATGCATCTCTGTCATATGACATCACTTCCTACAAATTACCACATGCATCGGCAGTTTTGGACAATCAAATTTTGGCCATGCCTTGTTTCGAAAATGTTTGGATCAACATGCACTAATACAGACCATTTGTTCACACTGCATGCACATACACGTTTGGATTTCGAATGCCCAGTTGTAATTTTCCGACAAAGATGTTGTCCTATGAGAGAGAGAGCTGTTGTGTCTTGGTATCTCGCTACTGCATATGCTGCATTCAAGAAAAGAAAAATATGTCTTTACATTCTGAATCAGCATTTTCATGGGCTTGAAAGGTGTTACTGAATCAAAAGAAACTAGCAACAATATTATCACAAAATTTACAAATATGAAAATTCAAAATTATGAAGTAAAATCTTTTTCATCAGCATAGGTCGGGCAAGGTGCTGATGGCAGTGGCATACTCAAGTGTTGGGCAGATTGTGCTTAGAAATTTCTGATGGATTTCCTCATTTTAATTTTGCAGCATACACCGTCAACTGTCATGAAATCCGTAATTGAAAAAGATCAGTTGTCATGGTGACGGAGGTATTGTTTGACTACGTGAGCGAAATGTTATCCGCGCAGCATCATTACTCTAATTAGTTCCTGTCCTGCTCTTGTCTTGTCCCATCAACAGGAGCCGTGGTTACAATTCCAGTTCACCATGGCAACCAGCAAGTTCTGGAGGAGATAGTTTAGATGGCAGACGACACCGAACACTCTGTAATATATTTTCTATTTTCATCAGAGCTGCTTCTCTCCAGAGCTGATCAATGTTGGAAGCGGCCGCCAGATGTTCAAAGCGGACACATTGCCTCCATCGATGCCTTTTTTTACGCATTTTACGATACTGATCAAAATGGCAATTACAGAGTACATGTATTTGCTCATCAGTTGCGTTATCCAAGAAGACGCCATAACTGCCGTTGGCACCACAATTATGGGCGTATTGCATGTGCGTACTTCTGTAAATTGTGAACACCTTTTTTGTTAAAGCATTTCAGGTGCGTAATGACCAACATGTAGGCCCAGTTTCACATAGCTGTTCAACAGTTAGCACAAAAGTCATGCTCACTATAACAGAAAAATTTGCTTACCGTAAGCACTATTCCATGGCAGGGCTTGGCCAGATTGTGCTTGCCGTTGCCAGCACAGAGATTTCCCTTGTTTTGTCACAATGTTAAGCAAATTGTTCCTCTGAAGTGGTTGTGCGATTTGCTGTGTGTACTGCGTATGGTCTCCATTAAATAACCAGAGCCTCTGTTATCATATTAAGATTGTGTGCTTAGCAGCACCGTTAAATTAGGCCCTCTTCGTGAGTGCGTATTGCTGCAGCCATGGCTTCAAGTTTGGTTGCTGACTTAGTCTTTGGTGTCATCTTTTATACTCTGTTAGCACTGTCCATGAGATATTTTCCCTATTGTCCTTGTGTTTTAGTACACCTTCGTAAAGTGCACTTTGATATGTATGAATCCAGGGGAGAAACGAGAACTTCAATACCTGTCAGAACTGGATTCATTAAACGCACATGTACAGTTGTTTACGGCATTGTTGTATCCCACAAAGTGTGTTTTGGTTTTTTTTTGGCCACAAAGTCTGTTGGATAGTAAAACCTTGTCACCGAGGCAGATTTTGGCCGGATTTTAGCATCATGCTGGCATGAAAATTCCATCGTTTTATTACCAGAAAGAGTGCTCGTTATACATGTGTCTGGCTGGTTGCACATTGCTTTCTCCAAATTTGTTTGAAAGAGTTGAAATTTGTCCGGATGCTTTGTGTGAAGATCAGTGACTCTTCACTCTCTTCAAAACTTTATTGTACTGTGGATGGTAGTGTATGACCCTGACCATGTGACACCCCTGACAAATTCTGAAATTCTCTTGTAAATCTATGCGAATAAGTTATTTACAGTGCACTTCTGTGGCCCTGCTGTGCCAAAATTACCTAAAATTCAATTGTTTTATATTAATTTAACTGAAGTAAACATGTAATCACTGATTGTTCTGTACTCATTAAAACGAAAGAAAATATATATTGCATTTTATTTTTATGCATATTTTATAAAGTACTATACTATTTAAATAATGTTGCGTGAGGCATTAAATTTAACTAGCATAACACTGTGAAGTATAAAAAGTCAATGTTTTAGTGTCAGACATATTTATTTGTGGAGTAAATAAACCAACAAACATTTATCTGGATATACAATGACAAGGCCTGTAAAATGCCCAAACTCCAAATACATGTCGTTCTTTATTTCAGTCACGCCCAGTCCTCCAAAATTATGGACGATTACAATTTTATTTTTTTGGCTCAAACAGTCCCAAAATATTTCACACTTTGAAGTCTCTCCTGAAGAATTAAAAATTGAAGTGATGTGTTCCACTTTTACAATCCATTCTCGAAAGTCCATAGTTCATTTTAGACAAGTGTACGTTCTCTTTTTTACAAGCTACTTGTACGTGCAGACAAATAAAATATTTGACATGCTAGTTTGAATTATCCTCCTGTCAACTGAGATGTAATAGGGGCATGCTTATTGTTGTTTAATCCTTCAAATGCCAGTGTTACATATTTGTGGCGTATTAATGAACAGTTTTAGAGACATAATATGAACAGGGTATACAACTGTCTCTTTTGTTAGAACGTACAGGGTATTACTCTGAATCACGGTGCATTTTTGGAGTCGAGTGTCAAATGCAGTAACTGTTAACGTGGAATAGTGCAGAGCTCTACAATAGAGGGTTTGCATGGTGGCCATCTTGCAGGTCAGTGTTTTTATTCCTCAGGGTATGCGCACAGGAGGTGTCCCTGTGGAACACAACAGCTGCCCTGCAAGATGGTGCCCACGCAAAGCCTCTGTATGATTTCCCCTCCTTCATTGTATTTGACAGCCACTTTCTCTGCCTTTTTTTAATCAGACATTGACCTCAGAATATCCCGTGATTATTCTTGATCAATTGCTCACTAAATCTAGCATGTACATGTGACGTATCTTGGACAGTGTTGTAGTTGAGACCATCACAAGACCATCCACAAGACCAGTCACAATTGACAGGGTGCACAGTGACAAAGGAATGCTTTTGTTGAAAGGAATGCTTTTGTTGCAGTTCATTTGAATAGCTTGTGACCTGAATTCAGACTGAAGATCTTATGTTGGTGATGTATTGGTCTTGTGACGGTCTT
>NW_019091643.1:105065-134035 GCF_001949145.1 Acanthaster planci
TACTTGAGTGGGACTCGAACCCACGACCTCCTGCCCACCAGTGCAGATGACCACTCGACCACCGAGCCCGCCGGGGTCGGCCGGCCGGTCCGAATCAAATGAAGCAGCGGGTACCGCGAACTATTTTCAAGATGTATTTTTGCGTTAGGGAGATGTTAATTATATATAACAGGTTTTGCCCTTACCCAACGTATATTAATAAGCACTGTATGCTAGAATGACGGGTTACGTGGGTACAAGGGGAACATCCCTTGAGAAGAGTGTGACACTTTGACCTGTACCTGGCTATGAGGTGGATTATTCAGGTTGGCGGGGTATTCTGCAATTGAGCTCGTTAAGTACTACAGAAAGTGTGAGAAGCTGAAATTGTTAGTAAAACAAGCAAGGAGAGATTCCCCCTCCAGTAAGGATTGTCATCAGATCCCGTTTGCAGATGAATCCAGTTAGTTCTCTCTTATTCCATGTTTCATTTCCGTTTGAATTCCTGATCGTCAACCCTGCTCCATATCTGACATGTTCACCCAGTTACTGATAAATTAATCAATACATTTTGTTTCCAATTACAGACTATCAGTGTATCCAAGGCCATTAATGCCGTGGAGGTCCCAGTCAAAGAGAAACATGCCAGGAGTATCCTTTGTTGCTCAACATTGTCTAGTTTTTGTTTACTTTTACAATCAATACTTTGTTTATGTTTGGGTATTTTTATAATCGGGAGGTTAAAATCTGTTGCATTTCATGCTGAGTTCAAATTTCACGGCTGCTTATCCCTACTCATTATTTCAAATCAAATTATATCAACACAAATTTGATTTTGTATGTTGAAATAGAAGCCTGAAGTTCGCAATTGGCATGATTATTCTAGTAATTAAGGCTTGCAACTTTTCCTTGGATCAGTTGATTTCCTCGTGTTTCACTTCACACTCGTGCCATAAAAAACAAACAACGCTGTAAGAAAGGCTTGTCAAGATTTGGAAGTTCATCTTTTTTTCTTCCGTCCAAGTTTCATGTCTGGTAATTCATACACCATAATTGCTAAACAATTATTGTGTAATTGTTGGTCAGGTAAGAGTTCCGTGTACGGACGTTACTTATTTTCCCTTGCAGTGGTTTCAAATTCAGCAGGGAATGTATTGAAACATCTACCTAGAAAACACTCAGAATTTTTAAAACTAGTCTCACAGTGTTTGTGAACAGGGTGTCAAGTGTTGTCAAGATATGGCACCCTTTCCGTTGGTCATTTGGAGTGATGGGTTTCGCTTAATTTTACTTTTCATGCAGAATGTTACATGTTCATGCATCTACGATTAAGTGAATACCCCTTACATTTCAGTAAGATATTTCAAAAAATTTTGAGTTACTTTACAATACATTGCACTAATTATAAAAATGAAGTCCATCATGTTAAAAATTCATTCCTTTAAATTGCCCATTCAAGCAGAAAACAACTGTTGACATGGCAACGATGCCATTAACTGAATTAATGAATCTATTTATATGTGAATGTGGGGGAATCCTTGAGGTATCTTTCCATAACTGTTTGCGCCAGGCATTATCATTGGATCATTTACCGACAAAGGCTTGACAGTCTTCTGGGCAGCCGTTCTTCGTCTCCCGCTTCAGACGACGTCGATTATGTGCTGGAAGTTTTGCCATACGTTACATAAAGTGATTCGCGATGGCCATCAAAATGTGAGTAGCATTGCAGGATATGAAATCTAGGCAACCGACCTTTATCACGAGGCAGCCATCTTGCTTTTCTCGAGATTCAAAGCAATGTAACCAAACTGAGGTTGGAAGGGCAAATAGTCTGGTTCCTTTTAACAATATGTGAAGTCATATTCCTTTTTCCAGTGGGTCTTCAGGGAACAAGAGTAACATGGCGGCGTCATGATAAAGGTCTATATGGAACTTTCCTGAACTGAAATGAAATAGCAAAGGATGCATCATGCTGTAATTATAAAAATGTAACACTGGGATATTTTAGACTTGGAAGAGGTCTGCTTGGTGTAAATTGTTGGATTGATCATTCGCTCAGCCAGTAGATCTTGTGCTGAGATCTGTTGGTCCCTCAGCCATCAGTCAATTTCTAGTTGGGTTTTGTGAAAGATTTTTAAGGGGAAGATAAGTCACAGATTTTCTACTGGATTAACTGCTAGTGTAATGCGATCACTTGATATGCTAATTGACTGATTATGCCTAGCAGCTGTATCCCGATTTCCCACATAATTTTGCCAGAGTCTATTGAAAATGAACACAGTGGGACTGCACTAGAAAGCATACTGAACCTCACAAAATCCAACAGGTTCATGTACTTGTCAATGTACTGGTACATGCAGGTTACTGTACCAAACCCTGATAAACTCCAACAGAATGAGCCCGTTGGAGTTTGAGTGATATGGTATGGATGGGTCTATGCACTATAGGATGACTTGCACTGAACATACCAAACTTGACAAAATCAAGCATAGTCCAATAATTGGTACAGCAAGCCAGACACTGCACACGGTGACCCGTGTGTGTCCCAACTCACACAGAATCCAACACCATCTCTCTGGGCCTTTCATCCCAAGTCTCACAAAATTCAACAAGAAGTTCCTCAGGTACTGAGTTCCTCAAAACTGCCAAAACCTCACAAAACCTGCTGTTGGAGTATGGCAGGTTTTGGGCAGTTAGGGTTAATCAGAACTCTTTTACTCTCAAAGCGTTCATGCTCATCAGAGCAATTCTGATTTTTTTCCAGTCGCCGAAAAAAAAAATTGGTAGTAGTAAAATAAACAGACGTGATGCTTGATCGTGTTTTTCCAATTGTGTCTGGGGTCCCACAAAACAAATGTGAAAGCCTATTCTTGTTTGTAGTTTTGTTATATTGAGCTCTTGGCTTTGATGTGCCACTCATTTTGGCATCCTGATGGATGCAAAATGGATGGCATCTAGGTTAGAAATGGTGAAAGTTTCCATTGATGTCCGTGGTGCAGGATTTTTCCAAGAGCCTTTAATCTCAAAAGTGGCTTGAGCAACTTGTATGTCATTTTGGTCACAAAGTGGTTTCACACCTGTATGCATATATCTGGGAAAACCACTGAAAAGTGTAAATTGATGAAAGCAGTACGTCTACATGTACAATACATCCTGTACATGCATTGTACATGAACATGTACATGATTGTAGGCTGCCCTATACATGTATGTTTGCAAACCCTATTGGGATACAATGCAAATATAAACAATGTGTCCCTACAACAACTGTTTGTGGATCTGGTAGATGATTCACCGTATGGTTTGAATATCAACAAACCAGTATTTGTATAGGCCCTGTTGATTTCCACAGTCCTCATGCTAACTGTGGTCCCCACGCTACAGTTTCTCCCATGTCAAGGTAATGGCATTGCCGTGCTCAATGTACATGCAGATGGTTGGAATTGTTAAGTGAAGTTCACCTTAGTATTTCTGATGTAGTTTTTTAATCTGTAAATTTCCATGTGTGCGGATGTTGTTCCATTGTTGCTTAATTACATATTTATGCATACATCTAGGTTTATTACACATGTACATGTACCCTAGATGTCCCTGCCAGTAATAGTTTACAATTTTTTAATATAATTGATAATGAATTGTAATTATTTGATTTCATGCAGAGGCAACTCAAAGAACAAACAAGATGAACAAGTTAATAGGCTTTTTACCAAGGTACCGAACAAACGTGCACCTGGTTGACCTTTTTTGAGAATTTTAGTGGAGAATTTTTATCGGAGAAGTAAGCCTGAAGTGGACCAGTGGTCCATGCATTGCAGTGAGGGAAACACACTTTTAATTTTCACAAAAGATGTTAGGATTCTGTTGCGACCCACGGCACTGCAGGTTGGCAATCCAGTCCGTTTTAATATCAAGCGAAGAGAATAGAAAAGTCTGGAACCAATAGAAAGGCTTTTTTTTTTTTAATTTTCCTTCCTACCAGTGGGGATCCCCAGAGAGTGTCACCTTCTAAAATATCGGAGTGTTTCCTTGTCCAGTTCAGCAGAATTTGTCAGTGGGGAAGGGGGGGGTGTGAATGCACAAGGGTTTTAGCTGTACGTGTACAATCCTTCAGATTTCAGAGAAAGAGAGAGAGCCTTTGTGTGGCTTTCCAGACCTGGCCAAACTCCATGTCATTGTGGCAGGAAACTGTACCTTGAGTAAGGTAATTCAACACTGCTGGGATGCAGGCTACGCGTACATGTACTTACATGTACCATCACAGAAATGAATGGTGCCAGGTTTGCATACATACCCATGTGTCCTTGCTCTGTGATGAGACATTTGCCATCTGTCATTGGCAGATGATTTTAATTTAACGTCCTATTGTTGTTCTTTGGAAATGATTTGTTTAGAACAAATAACAAAAACACAATGACTTTTTGTCAGTGTACACTGTTGGCCAACTTGTGCTGTGTCAGAATTGAACTAAAGAATGAATTAAAACATTAAAAGTGCGACAGTCTGCCCTTACAGATTTTGGGGTATTCTCAAATAGACTTCAGAAAGCCCAATTTTCTTCTCAAACTTCATGAATGTATGCCACTTATTTACATACATGTGTGACATACACATTTACATAATAGGTGATAAAATGGCTGTACACCTTCCTCCATGATGTGTCCATGTACGAGTACCGGTACACGTTAGATTGGTAATAATAAAGGAAAGTGCATCGTGAATCGTGAACACTCCTGATGATTTGTGTAATTGCTGTGCAGATTACGGTGTATGCTGGGCCTACGTGTAATTGGGACAAAGATCAAAATATTTAAATGTATGCAGATGTATGCAAATATGCCTTATCCATGCATATGTCCTTGGTTTTGCCCTTTTGCCTTCAAACGTGTATAGTGTACCATACATGTACATGTTAAGTCTCTATGTTCTCAGCATGGTCTGGGAATTGCAAAATAAACAAAAACACAAGCTTGCCCAGATGGGATTCGATTCTAGAATTTCTTGCTTACAAGTGAAGATGTCCAGCAATAAAGCACTTGCGAGTTAAATTTGAATAAAATCTGGTACACTGTGTTATCTGATTGCAAAGAAACTTAACAATTTGAATTCCCCAGACTAAAGACACTGTTGCTATACCTCATGATCCGGGGCAAGCTTTTGCATAGCGACCACCATCCCTGGAATGGACTAGTTTCCATGTGCCATTCTTATCCATTGAGAAGAATGTATTGTTGCAAGGGGTCTCTTATGTAACTAAGCAAAAGCTTGCCCCAAATCACGAGGTATAGCAACAGTGGTTTTAGTATGGAGAATTCAAGTTGTTATCTTCACGTTAATTTAAAGAACTCGGTGTACCAGATTTTATTTAAATTTAACTCGCAAAAGGCTCATTGCCTAGCCAGCTTGTAATTTTATGGAACTCTTGGGCCTCACTGAGAGTACAGTGGGAATATGTAACAGTCAGGGTAAAGTCTAGTATCAAAACTACATGTAGCATCCCCTGCAAGTAAAGACTAAAGCCAAATGAATTAATATCCTTGTTTCATTCATCATTTTCCATTTCATTGCTTGTACCATAACAACTGCAAGATGTCTGACTGAAGCACTGTGGAATGTTTATATGTACATCAGCCGTGGTTGGGATGCAGTCTTTCAGTTTCCAGACTGTGCTGTATAGGTGCTAACCTCAGAGATGCCAGAACTGGCAGCGTGTAATAATTAACTCCGTACCACGTCTCCGCCGCACTCCGGAATCTCGTGCAAACAAGACCCGAACTGGGTGAACACACTTTGCTGTTACATGTATGTGTTTTCCATGGTGATTCCCCCGTGGACTGCGGGTTCTCGGGCTCAATATTGGATCGTGATGAAGACAAGTACATGTGTAGGCTAGGCCAGCATGACTGTTAGCGTCTGCATAAATAGACTCACTTTCCCCTGCACCTATGCATGTGTTTGTAGGACCCTTCATAGACTTCAGGTCTTTCTGTTTCTAAGCGTGTATCACCTGGCACTGTACAAAAGTAAAACGTTTCATCAGGATTTTAGGGCAAACTGCATCAATTTTTCCCTCATTTCCCAAAGATGTGTTTGCACATTGTAGAGGTTTTCCACGTGGCATAACGCAATGGGCAAAGGCATTTCAGGAAGCGTACCATGTCTGTGGAGGCGCGTGCATTTTTGAATCTCTTTATTTCTAATCCTCCAAGGATTTTGCAGGATTGAGGGTAGTGGTTTCTTGGAAGCATCCAAAAACTGAAGTTCATTTTTGCCAAGCTCAGTGGCATCAAGCACTTCCCTTGCACTCAATGGTACACTGAAGCCAAGCAAAAGGTTAGAACTATGTTTCTGATTGCCAGCCTGAGTCCCAACCTAGAAAATCATGCACAACCTACAATTTTTTCAGTCCAAAATATTAACCCCCAAAAGGATGGTGCCAATCGGAGAGCCCGTAAGTTACTTTTTGTTTGGCCATGTATGTACATGTAATTACTGGCAAGCAAAGTCCTCGACATGTATATCCATGAGAATAATTTACAACCACAGGTATTGACCTTGGCTAATTTTTTTTTTTTTTGGGGGGGGAGGGAATTTCGCCGAGCCAGTAGGAGGTTTTTGTTTCCAATTTCTGGTATTTTCCCCACAATATCATGTTGTTAAAAGTCCTTGACCCTTTTCCTGCCTGGAGTGGTAATGCCATGGGTGTGTCCCGCTGACCTCCGATGACCTGACCCTACCTACATGTACACTGTATGTAGGCATCCTGCTGCTTGAATGAGTAGTACATGTAGTGTGTGCTAGAGGGCGCTCTCTAACCTGTGTCCCCAACCATGTACACCCTGCAGTGCCTTTCGAATTGCCTCTTAATGTCTTATAGGTGTTTAAAATCTAGCAACTTCATAATCAGTGCTGGACGTAAAACCTGCTGTCCTATGAGCAGACATCAAATCATAAAGTGAATTTGTAAAAAAATATAATTTGAATAAAACCTGGTACACTGAGTTCTTTAAATTCACGTGAACATGACAATTTGAATTCGCCATACTAAAGACACTGTTACTATACCTTGTGATTTGGGGCAAGATTTTGCTTAGTTACATAAGAGACGCCTTGCCTCAATACGCTGTTTTCAATGGAAAAGAAGTGCACAAAGGAACCAGTCCATTCCAAAGATGGTGGTTGCTATGCAAAAGCTTGCCCCCCGAATCATGAGGTATAGCAACAGTGTCTTTAGTCTGGAGAATTCAAAATGTTATGTTAATGTGCAATCAGATAACTTAGTGTACCGGGATACCAGAATTTATTCAGATTTATCTTGCAAAAGGCTTATTGTGCAAACACGAACAGTGAATCCATGAGATTGTTGTTCAAACCTGAGACCCAATTTTTTTTCTGCGTTCCCCCAAATTGTGACATCAAGGCCCGTTGTGTTGCACGGTAGTTGTATGTGAACTTGCAGAATGATGTACAATGTATATGTTGGAACGACTGGTATGTACGTGTATTACATGCATATTCACTTGAATTTTGACATCGAAATTGCACTTTAAGTTTCTGTAGTCTCCGGAGCCACTGTTGAGTTACATGCCTCTGAACAAGTCTTGCCGACTGGAAATATGCGGGAACTACCCTGCCCATACAGTAACCACTTAAAATTCCACCCACATGCCGCTGTACATACATGTATGTGACAGCCACATTTAACAGGATCATAGGATGTCATAACTTTGTTTGCTACATCAAAATGGAGAACGGATCCTGCTGTGTATGGACAAAATTAAGCAGTGACATGAATGTCCTTGAGACTCATTTTGTGAGATCCAGTCTGAATTTAAGAGCCTGGCCGATTAAGAATTGATATCTGGTGAGTTGGTGTAGGTATTTAGCTCCAAGACCTTTTTTTCAGCGGGAGGGAATGAGTCATATACAAACTGTCAACCGGGAATTTTCTTAACCTTATCCAAGTGTAGCCTGGCATAACAAGTGTTTTCTGTTAACCCTTATTAGAGGGAGTTGTTGAGTAATGAATATTGATGACCCAGGAGGAGTGTGGCTACTTGTTCATGAACCAGTCTAAAGGCAGTGAGCAGGCACTATGCTCCTCCCACTTCAGCTCATAAATAAAGATGAGTTCACACTGTTTTATGCCAAGGCACCTTTTTCAAGAAACATAGTCGGGTTACACATATTGACATGCCATAAGTTATAACCCACTTCTTTTACACACACTAAAAATGGTTTGGGTTGGTTTGCCTTTTTGTGAGTCTGGAAGACCTGAAGGACATAGACCCAGGGATGTTGTGTGGAATTTCATTCTTTTAGAAGTTGCTACACTGAAATTTCTGAAGTTCTAAAACTTAAATGGAAAGTGTGAGAAAATGTTGGAAAAGATTATGCAGCATTTTTCAAGTAATAATTGAGAAGAAGATTTCTGTCTATTCTTGTCATTTTAGGTTATGAAGGATTGTCAGCCACATGCGGAATACATTGGGAGACTGGGAACCAGCTGGGTGAGTACCGTTGATGGATCCGACCAAGACATTGACCTGCATGCAGGCATTTACACTTAGCACCTGCTTGGACTGTGGGTCAGGGAGTGTTGTCTATATAGACACCTGTCATTGTGTCAGCTACCCAAATTTCTTGGACCCAGTTGTTTGCGGCTGCTAATCCTTGATCCGAGGCACTTGCTGCAGTGGTTGGATTTTAGTCCATCCATGCATAGCATGCATGCAGCTTGAGAAAAGACTAGCATGTAATTTAATTTACTATTCTCCTCAAAGACCACCTTTTCAAACTTGTTTTTGAGGCTTCATTTTCTCATGATTTTTGCTGCTGATTTTGGAACAAAGTTACTATTCATGACAAGGAAGAGACTGTCTTGTATGACTCATGACAGACTGGGACTCAAGTCACTTTGACAAATTACTCAGACTTGACCTGAATAACTTATACTCAAAAGGTGTGACTCAGACTTGGACTCAAATACAAGTCTGCGAGATGGTGGAAATACTTAATTGGGGAAGTCTGAACTTGTACCTGGATCTGCATAGATGATGAATATTCATATATTGACAGCATAGCGCATTAATTGCTCCAGGAAATGTTCATATCCAGTACCGAAGTAGTTTCGTGATACATCAGTCCCGTCCCATTTGGTTGGATGTCCAACTATAGCCTACTGCTACTGACCCATTGAAACTAGTGATTTTCATTCTGTGCCGGGTGATGACAAGGTCACACAAGTTCTTTGATGTGGATCTCTGTTACGGTCATCAGAGCTGGCGGTGAAAAAAGCACAAAATCATTTGGGTTATTTTTGGCCTTGCTGGAACATGTAGAGTGTTATTCTGGATGCCGTCCTTCGGTCATTGTCAAGATTTTAGCTCTGATGACTGGTCCATTTTACTTAAAGTGACGTGGTGCTTGGTTCAATTTCGGATTTGGAGGCCAATATCTGTGTCCTCGTTGGGTCCCAATTCAGTTTTCCTTTTCAACCGTAAATCCCCCCCCCAAATGTGCCACCACCAGTTGAAAAATATATATGTACATGTGTGTTGTTTGTGTTCCAAAGTTGAGACAGTAAGCCAGTTTATCGAGAAGAAAGCAAGCTACAGTGCAGATTGACAGACTGGTTGAAGTGCTGCATCTCAAAGATAGAATGGTTTTGTCAGTTCTCTCAATTTTTGCCTGGTTTGCAGAAATATTGACACCCCCACCCAGTTTACACTTCCATTCCTCTAAGTGACAGACAATTGGAGGTTACATCATACATGTATGCAGTCGGCCTTTGTGCAAAAGGGATTCCACTTGACACCCCGTGCACGAATGCCATGAGATTGGTCTGAAAAATGTGTTTTCTATGTATACGTTTCTTGACATGTTTTTGCCTTCTGACCGCTTATACATGTAGGCCACTGTAGGGAATAATTACTGGCGTCCGTATATCAAACTCTTCCCGATTTATGAGTTACCACAGGAAATGACTAAAACAGCCTCAAAATAAGTTGTCATTTGATACATGTACTGTATTATGGACCCTTTCTGGCGTCTTCCACTGAACTTTTAACCCTAACCCCCAGGCCATTTCACTAAGAACCATCCTGAATCCTTGGAGATAGTCCGATTTCCAACATGAAAAAATTGCATTTAGCCCAAATCCTCCCAAAACCTCCAAATTTTTTTGAAAATGTCATTTGGAGGTGTACATGTACCTAACTGCCTGAATCCTTCAAAATCCTCTGTAAATTCCTGTCATTATGTTGAGGCTGTGCGAAGGGCCTGCTTGAGCTGTGTAGTTGATTCAAAATAAATATGGGGCTAAATTTGTGCTTGACTAACCAAAAACAACACAAGGTCTAATCCATGACCTTCATGTATGGCATCCTTCGCAATCGGCCATGCACTTTTACCATACACCCTGAATCCTCCGAATTTCTCCACTTTACAGAAAAGGATTTGGGAGGGTTAGGGTTAAACAAAGTCTGAGAAGGCAAACCAACAGAGGTTACTGCTCGAAACGTCGAGTACCACTGGTTCTTTTCAGAACCGCAAATACTCACAGAAGAGATACGTCCATGGTGCTACCGCAAGCCTACTTTCTATTATACCTCCTCACCATGCAAACCTTCAAGACTTATCTACAACAGTCATTGCAGTGAAACAGGAAAAATGTCCATCTTAAAAGTATTTTTCAAATACTTTTTGGCCTGTCAAGAACCCTATTTTTTGGTCAATTTCCTTCCATTTCTTTGTGTCTATCACTCTCAGCGTCTTTCCCTATGTATCTGTCAATACCCTGAAGCACTGATGACGCATGGAGGTGTTTACCGCAGTGCATGCTGGGATAGAGTGGGGGGGTCATCGATGCGGTCTACATGATTATGGAAAATTACAGACTTAAATACATGTGTACATGTGAGTTGTATTCCATCCCAAGCAAGTGAGAGGCACAGTCTGTATTAAACTCTTACCATTTCTGGTTGAAGGAGATAATTCCCAGAAGATTTAAAACTATGGTTGACCCTAACCGCCCAAGGGTTGCTGGACCTAACCTTCCCCAATCCCACAGACTTCAACAGTACTCCTGTTGCAAGAGTACTTAATCCCACAAATTCCAACAGGGCTTTACCAGTGTGATTTTGTTTGATTGGGTACAGCAGGCCCACTGCACAGTACAAAGAGTATGGACAGGCAGTACCTATTCAAACAAACTCACACACCATCATGCTGCATATCCATCCCCAGTGGCTGGGATAAAGTGAGAGGGCCACAGCACCCATTCAGTCCAAATTCAAAAGGGTATGTGCAGGCTCACAGTACCCAATCACACAAAATTAAACACCAGATAGTAAGCTACATGTACCAGTACCCAATGCCACAAACTCACACACTTTACTGGTGTTGAATTCAAACAAGTGTCTTCTCATAGGCAATCGTTTTCCTTCATATATGCTTATCATCTATCAGAGCATGGTGATATATGGGTCATTCCAGAAATCAGGGGTCCAAAAGTGTGACATTTTTGGGTCCCTGCTACATCTGACCTTTGTAACTTGGCATGGAAATATCACCGGAACTGAAGTCAAAATATTACTATTTGCTTGGCAGGTAATTTGCATTAATTCATCACTCCTGGAAATTAGAAAATGTGTTCTGAACTTACATGTACAAAATCATACGTCAGATGTGACAGGGACGCGAAAACAAATAGACCCCTAATTTCTGGAATGAGTCATATGTATGCACCGATGACACCCATTCTGTCCTACGAGGCGCTGCGGTAAGCATGGTGATGTGCCACCCTCATATCTGTGGGCCAGTGATGACCCAGTCCCAGTGGCAGCCGCCTAGAAATGAAGTCAAGCCAACCAGTTTTGTTGAACCAGAAAGCTGAAAGTTTCAACAATTCAGGCAGAACGTGCCAAGCCAACCTCATTTCATTTTCCAGGACCAAAAGTTGAACTCGGATTGTGCAATCAGCATCCTCCCGTGGAGCAGTTCACAAATTGAAGATAAATTATTCTGTTGGGAATTACTCCGTGGGAATGTGTCCTTCTTTCCTTTCCGTCTTTGGTCACAGTTTACTGTCACAAACAGCAACAGCGATGACCATTGTTCAACTCCCTCTTGAAAACAAACTCAATAAATGATTTCATGATCTTGGCAAAGTGCCAAGTTTGTCTTGCGACACCCTTATCAGGAAGGAATATATGTAACAACCTACTTCTCGTTTTAAATATGTAAGCATTTCGGTGATAAATTGGACACATGTACTAAGGTCAGATGGTAGCATCAGTTACAAGTATTCTTTGACAAAGGTTTAATCGGTAAATGACGTGTCCAGAAATATTAACTCCATTGAAAAGTGCAGATATGATTGAATTTTTGTCACACTGTGATGGAGATTGATACAGTACACATGAGGGTGAATGAAACATTGACAGGGCGTCAGGCTCCCAGTTTAATATTCCACTCAAATATGCTAGAGGTGAGGGTTCAAAGGTCGTGCTCAACTAGAGATCCGGTCTGGACTGCGGTGATGCGGTGACTCATCTGCAAAAACGGAATAGATGTGTGTCGGTCTATCAGACTTGCATCAGTCCCTCAGTGGGCTTGTTTCAATAGATCAATGATTTATCATGATGTGTATGTTTTAGCGCATCGATTACTCCGAGCAATGCCAAACAAAAACTTAACCATTTCTTACACAATGTCGAAAAAAACTAGGGCAAAAGCCGTTTTAGGTGCCAGTATGTTTTTGCTAATATAAAAAAAGTACAGTATTGAGGTCGGATGATAGTTACATCCAATACTCTAAACTGCAGCTAGCACTGTATAATTCACCGGCCGAGTGATTAAAGGATGTTTGAATTCACAAAGCAGGTGGTTGTAGTAAACACAAAGACATTGTACATTGTAATATCATTCCTGGGGTTGCACCTGTGCACTGGTCATTCCAGTAATCAGGGGTCCAAAAGTGTCACTTTTTATGCCCCTGTTACATCTGGCCTTTGTTAGTTGACATGGGAATATCAACGGAATTGATTTCAAGTTATTACCATTTGTTTTGCAGGTAATTTGCATTAATTCATCACTCTTGGAAATTAGAAAATGTGTTCTGAACTTACAAAATCATATGTCAGATGTGACTGGGACACGGAAAAATTGGACCCCTAATTTCTGGAATGATTCGCACGTAATTTGGATCCAGGTACATGTGCTACAATGTATGTACTTATTGCTCAACCGCCCTTTCAGTTTATTTCCACAACCGATTTGGTCATTTGGGCTAACCTGGTATAAGTTCACATACATGTACATGTAGTTGAGCAGGTGTATATGTACATCTGATCATAAGCTAGGAACATACATGTACGCATGCAAATGCTGTACATCATGCACTGTACATGTGTTGTATGTATGTTGTAAATATAAGTCATAAATATATACAGGGAACCGGTACGTGAAATGTACATGTACAAGTTGTCATGTGCCAAGATAAAGGATGTTAGCAGTCCGGGCTTGCAAATATAACATGTAATTTTTTAGATAATCAATTTTTAAAGTTTTGGGGTTCCCATTTGTAAATACAAATCACACAAGTCTGAATTTTAGAGAGACGAAGGTTTGTTGATGATAGAAATAAGATCTAACATTTCATGGACTGTAATTTACATTTTATGCTAACGACCTTTTGCCAGGAACTCCTTATGCCTAAAATGTGCACTAAAGCAGCATGTAACAATCCTAACGACCTTTTGCTTGGAATAGTCTTTGACTGCGTCTACATGTACACTTCAGTGGGACGCAAGCGCATGTTTTGCTACATTAGTATTACTTGGTTACTTATTCCAGGCAAAAGTAATGAAAACCCACCTGTCGCTCTTTTCATTGTGGTGATCACGTCAGAATGACGTCGCCCCTTGAGTCAACAGGTACATTAAAAAAACATACCAAATGAAAGATACAGTATTTCAGTGCTCTATCAATTTCCCAAACAACCTAAATTTGACCTTTTGACCTATTTGTCACCCTAATGACGGTTTGTCGGGCACCTAATGGACTGGATCTCAGTTATTGAAGTGAGCACGTGACGGAAGAGGTAATAATACAGGGGACATGTACTAGGTACATGTTTGTTTACTGACATCTTGCTAACTTTTAAAGTTGTCAAAAATGCAGTGCAATTACTGTAGGTGTGACTGAATTTTAGAATTTTCATATAAAAATGTCTTTTATTCATCTGCACTTTAATTTGACCTGTCCAAGATTGTGAAAAGCATGTAGAGATTAACTCTACCTGGTAATCAGAAAGTCACACACTGACCATTCCAAACCTCTTAAATCAACATTAAAACCAAAACTAAACATGCATTATTTTCTTTTACTTTTGTCATGTCAAAAAAAAAAAAGTCTGAACAATATCTAGTTTTGGAAATAGCTGTCATATTTCTACTTTGAAAAGTAGTTTCCAAGTGTACTTGTGGGCCTCGCATACATGTACGTACATGTACTTTTTAGCCAAAGCTGTCCAAATATTTCAGTGTGGGGGTCCAACTTGTTCACAGTGGGGTTTCCCTGAAAGCCAGCGGACCAGAGTGCTGCGTTTCTTTTGTCGGCAACCAATTGGCTATATTTAGAACTTCCCACGGGTAGTTCGAGGTTGCGCTCTTTTGACAAATCTTGGTCAAGGCTCACAGAGTTAAAGTTCCTGTTTATGACCTTGTTTGCATTCATTCAAGTCCAGTTGACGATGTTGGATATTTCTAGAGTGATTCATGCTCTGCTGGTCGTCAAGACGTGAGGGTTTTGCTTTACAAATATTTGCCACGCATGTATATGGCCACTTGTTATTTGCAGATATTGTCTGTAATTTATGATAATGTTGTTTGTAATTTTCTGATGGAGTTCATGAAGGGTTTGTTTTCTTGAAACCGTATAAACAAGAATTACTGAGCAAGATTTTCGAAAGATCAGTTTTGTCACTCTCATAATTGTCACTCTCAACACTTTTTGCAAGTACAATTACTATTCCCCTTTCCAATAGACACCTGTTTGTGTGAAGTTACCACCTGTAGACACCTGTTCATGTAAAGTTTGAGTCTAGTACCCTTTTCAAGTCTCCCCAAAACCGGTTGATTTTGAAGGCCCATCAAGGATAAGAGGTGGACATTGCATTGTTTTTTATGAAGATCCAGGACTTGCCTCTGCACCATGACTTCTATCATTTTAACCAAAAAGAATTGGTTATTGAAGAGTTTCCAGTCTTCCATTCTACTATTGAGCGTAAGAAAACTCTGTCATGTCCATGAAAGGTGCACTTTATAAGTCTTTAAAATGTCAGGCTTATCCCAACAAGTGGGGGAGCTGTTGCTATGATCACTTTGGGGGATATCTGTTCAAGTTATGGATGCAGAATTTCATACTAGGTTTTGTCATTCTACGTGTAGTTTCACGCTGAATTCTCAGTTTGGTCCAGTCCAAAGCTAACTTGATATCACCAACTTGAAAAGACTTTGCTCACTGGCCCAATGTTGTAAACCAAGACAACAACAAACCACCAAAGTAAACAAAATGTTGGACATTCAACAACAACAACAACAACAAAAATTGGGCAGCCATAACTCTCACACTGAGGTTATTTCTGCCTGGGATAACACTCTAGCTCATTAATAAGCAAATTCGCATCAGCATAAAAATTAGAAAGGTACCAAAATGCCCCTAACATGCACAACAAAACTTGGAAAGCGAGTTAAATACCGTAGGACGCAGAGGAGTATTCACAAGAATTATTGCTTTGGCCTCTTAAAACTTCTGAATGTCATATAGCATACCTTTTACATGATCAGTGACCTACTACAGAGCTGCTTCTCTGAATTGTGCTTCATGTTTGTTTCTGTTCAATTTTGCTCTAATTCTTCTGACATTTTGTCTGCACATTCCAGAGTCACCACCCAGATGGCTACGGACGATTGGTGGGGAAATATTGTCAACTGCTCACCAATCGACTGGAGTTTCACAAAAAGGTAGCGGTGAACAGACAGTTCCCCAGAACTCCTATCTGGGAAATTTGAAGTGACATTCACATATACGTACAAACTGAGTCCATTTTGTATCATCGTAAGGAAGTACCAGTATGGATCCCTTCTCTTCTCCAGTGAAGTTTGGATTCTTGATCTGTTTTTAGAAGATTTTGATCAGAGATAACTTTACGTGTATTAATACATGTACCAGTTTTGTGAGTTGAAATAACAGTGATGTAAATTTTCTAGCCCAATTCGATCTCTCCTATTGTGTCTGGACCATAACTTTTTTTTTCTTTTTTTCCCAAATAACTTCTGTATTTCTCTTTCCTCGGTTCACATTCACGAGACAAAAAATCGCCAAAATTAATAAGTCGCATTTTCCTCACTCTTGAAAGAGTCTAGAATATTGGTCCCATTTAGAACTAAATATTTGACTTTCACAGTTTACAATTGATAGATATTTTTCCCTAATATGATATTTCCTAACCTCTTTTTTAATTAAATGGTCTGGACCAATACTTTATGTTTTGCACAAGTTCTCCAGTTCCTTTTATACTGTTCAAATCTTGACATTGTTTTCTGCTTCTTCTTTTTTTCAGCACCCTCTGTTCCCCGGCGACCTGAAACTAGCCTCTCCAGAGGCAGACTTGGAAAAAATGGCACAGAATGACATCAACGCATTGTAAGCCATACACCAATCTTAAACAAATAAAACAAACCCCTTTCAAGAATTGAACGCTCTGGGTGTGAATTCTCCGGTGTAGCCCCTCGTCTTCAGTTCCCCCCTACCCCAGTTCTGCCAAACCCCACTTCAGTAAATTCACAGCCCCTGCACTCGGAGCCATGATGTTGAAAGTTTGGTCAGGTTTCAAGGAACACCCAGCTGGCTTTTTGCGTGGGGTGTGTCCCCTTCCCCCTTCCCAAGACGGCGCAAGAAAATACCCTCCGTTTTTGACATGAAATGTCAGCTGGCGGTGCGTAGAACTAACACGGTTCAAAAAGAGGACCCTGGTATTTCGGTGGTGCTTTTTATTTTGTCTAACTTGCTTGCGGCAATCCAGAGATATACCCCGGTAAAAACACTAGCAATGAAAATTGAGTTCATGCCACTTTCTCGTTTGACCATGAGACCTGATGTCACCTTCGCAATTTGATTTCAGAGGAGGAGACAGCGCTGTGCACTGAAACATGCCTAGGAGTAAATCCTTTTTGCAGGGATAAAAGTATGCGTCCGTGAGGGCAAAGATCAGGCGTGGTTAACAAAGGGTGTTTGGTTCAGTCACCCACAAAGCTCTTGTTTTTTCGCTCTCTCTGCAGTTTTCAGATGTCTGTTGAGATCTTTGATCACATGGATGCCCTGATAGCACTGGAGGAAGCTGGTAAGTCAAAACTTGGAAAGTCCTCTCTGTCCTTGCACAGTGGTAGTTTTGAGTGCTATCTGTAACCAAACCGTGGCTGGCCATTGGTACGAAAGAGAAAGAGTTATTCACTATTTATTGAAGAAAATTGCACTGAATACACCAGCTGATAGATACTATAAAAATCAGCTGAAGAAGCCTGAACGTAAGGTGAACAGTGCGAATTTTGAGGCTAAATCTGCCACCTAGGGTGAATTTTTCTACAAACGTTTGTCACCCATATAAACGGTGAGCAATGTGCGTAGTGTCTGTCATCGAAAGCCTCCACAATGCATATTACAACCAGTCATGCTCACCAGAGCACATCAGTTCTCCGAATAGCCTGGACGTCCTAGTTTAACACGCACCAGTTGTCGGGAATCTGCAGATTGGAATGCCATTAATTGAGTTCGCAGCGCTGCTAATGGCGCTAGAGTCTTTAGGCACCTGATTCCATGCCCATGGCACGTATCGTGTTTCATTCCCTCTGCCTAAATGCTGTTAAATAAAGACACTGACATATAAGAAGACTGCCGGTGTAGAATTGGACAGGTCATTCATTTCGGTGGTGTACTCGTATTTCAGAAACCCTAGTTTCGAACATGTCATGAGCCAAAAAAAATGTGTAAAAAATTTTGTTTGAAGAATCCAATTGCAGAGACTTTAGATCTCTTTCCCAGTTTTCAGTACCTTCAACTTGGCCCGGAGCTTGTCGGTTGCCCCCAATGGTCAGTGTCGTCTGGCTCCACTCATCCAAGTCATCTTAGACTCAGGACTCTTGTATGACTACAGCGTCCGACTACTCTTCAAACTCCATGCATGTAAGTCCTTCATACCGACCCTTCCCATCTGCTTCAAAATCCAGCACAGAGTTCTGGAGGATTTGAAGGTGGATTTGACCAGTTGAGAAATCCAAATTGCAGTGTACGAGTTTCCATTTCTCTCTCCAGGTCTGCCCGCCGACACGCTGGAGGGTCACAGGACTCGATTCTTGAAGCAGTTCCGAACTCTCAAGACTTTCTTTCAGACCTCCAGCAACCTCATCTACTTCCGCAACCTCATCCAAGTGCCCAGCCTCCCTGACGTGAGCGATTTCTCCATTTTCTGTGGAATCTTCCACATGTGAACTTGTAGAAACCCATCAAAATGAGATTGAAGGCCATACTTTTCAGTATGTGTTCGTTTGCATGAGGAGCTCTGTGGTTTGATTTATCGCTGAGTTTGGCATCCAGACAAAAATGGACTTTGTGCGGTTGAAAAATGTTGAGCATTTCTGTTCATTTCACATTGTGGAAGATTCTTCTTGAAGTCTGTTCAAAGTTTTCCTTCCATAGTGGTTCTGGTAACTTCCCTCTCATTCCATCCAAGTTACAATTTCTGTGCATATTAATCAGCTACCCATTGTATCATATCCTTCCAGCCTTCAATTTGGTCACCCATTTTTTGGTCCAGTTTTTGCAGTTTTGGAGTTTAATCCTAACTTTCCAACGTATTTTAGCTGGACACCCTGCCAGACGCATCAAACTGCATCATTTGTCAAAGTGGGTAGCCTGCCCAGTGTAACAAGATCCAACAGGTCAACTCTCTTCAAGGCCAAACAGCCTGGGAGTCTGTGGTTGCCAGTCACCGCAAGATCCAACAGTGGCATTGTACAATGAGACTAGCTCTCATTGTCTCCACATGACCACTTTGCTCGGCTGCTGTTGATTGCCAAGTGCATCAAAGGGCATCCATCTTTTTCATCTGATGCACTGTGCTACATCTGGCAGGGTTAGGGTTAATCATCTTGTCTCACACTTATGCACTCCTCTTAGCAATTTATCTTGTCCTTTTTCAAATATTTCCCTTCCGCAGGAACCACCAAATTTCTTCTTGGCAGCCAAGCAGAGCGACACGTACATCGATCCCGCGATCATCCTACAGACCATGGAATCATCAACAGACGGTTCCATCAAAGACAGCCCTCCACCGAGCGTCAGTGTCTTCTTTGGATATTCCCTACTCCTCAAATTAGTCGCACCCCATGTTTGCCTCTCTCCACCCAGGCTGAGCATAGACTGGCATCCTGTCCAAGGAGGAACAGACATATTCTCAGTCGTGTCATGCCGAGGAAACCGGAGATAGACACTGACTTGATGAGCCAAAAGGATCGCAACAGACTTGCTTTTTTTGCCATTTCAGAAAAAAAGTCTAAAAAATTTAAAGAAGCCTCAAAGCCTTTTAGAAAGCTTCTGCTGGGATCAAAATGTCACGTGCCCTCACTTTACAGATTTGTACATTTCAAGTCGCTGTAGTCATCAAGTTGTTGCATTTTAAGGTTTGAAAAAACGGCGAATGGTTGTTATGGCTTCTGATTAGCACCCCCAAAAAAATTCAATTTTGAGACTGTCAAATTGTTGCGTAGGTCACTCTGAAAAATTAATCATAGTTTACTTAGTTGGACAATTTAGCTAAAAGTACCCCCCCCAAAAAAGACAGTGGTCACGAAAATCACGCTACTATTGATAATTGAAAGGTGTCGCTGTTGGCAATTTGTATCACTTTCTCAACGTGTAAGCCAATACGTAGCTCTTGGGAATTTTGGTTTTTTGAGGAGAGAGCGAGAATGTCAGTCCTGTCCCTCAAACCACTTGCACAGATGTAATGCATGTTCAGATTCTGATCAAACCACGTTTTTATTTAACCCAAACTTCTCATTTCGCAGGTTTTCTCAGAGCCGATATTTGAGGATTTCCCCCCGCGACAAGAGGAGCCCTTGTCAAGCACGGCCATGCTCCTGGACTTCTCCTCACCACAGCAGAACGGACAGACATCATCGCCCCAGCCCCCGACACCCCAGAGAGATGAGAGGTAAGATTCAAATGCGCTTACCTAACCATTTCCTCGCTTACCATCAAATCGTGCTTACAGTTGCCTTTTTTGTGCTAACTACGCTTTAAATTATTAAGTACATGGCAGTAGTAGTAATAACTACGCAGATGCGTACCTTGGCCAGTTTTAAACTGTTGAGTACGTAAATTTGATAAGCAGATCACTGTTTTGCTTAGTAAAATTGGGTTACCAACCAAAATGTCTAACGTTGCAATATGTGCTGGTCACTGGCTCCTAGCCAGTTTTTTGCCAAGTAAGTAACATTGTTGAGCAGTGTTTATGCAAAACGGTTCTTTGGTATAGGCCCCCAAAGAATTAAAGTAAGTACAGAACTTTATTTCAAGCAAAGTTGGTTAGTGTTTCATAACTGTTGGTACTGCAATCTGTTTTTGACAGGGCTGCACAATTGGTTCAGCGAAATTGCCGTCTCTGTGGGAGTCAATGGTCCTCATTCTTTGATTTGTCTCTTTCTTTTTGGCAGGGATTTTCTGATTGAGCAGTTGCAGCAAGAAATCGAGGAGCTGAAGTTTGAGCTGGACCGAATCCAGCGCGAGGATCAACGGATCATCAATGATCTCAAGAAGCGGATACTGCATCTTGAAGAGGAACTTCACGAGCACCGACGGCTCATCGAGAACAGTTATCAGGTGTGGTCAACAAAAATGTTCTTCTGTGTATCAACCCTAAAGGGGGGGAGCATTGGACGCTGTACATTTTTTTTATCTGTGAGTTTTATTGCAGTTACTAAGAGCATTCAGGAGGTTTTAGCTGATGTGTTGCAGTCAGTGGGGTTTCCATTATCACGAAATGGCTACTTCTCCAAGACAGGTTGGCTAAAATGTGAACTTTCCTTCCTGATGTGCTCAATGCTCTGGCTGTCATTCTCAGGAAGCGTGAACTGCAAATGTAAAAATGTTTTGTCAAGATGGGTTGCAACCTCGCAGGTTTGTTCGTAGTGGATGCTGTCACCGGTTCATGCATGCCAAGTTTCAAGATTAAATGTGGGGTGAGCCAAGATCACAGGGTATGAATCCTGCCCCAAACAGTCAGAAGGTTCCCTTCCTCTCCCATGAAGTTTCCCTTTAGGGTGTAAAATGAAGAGAGTTGATACCGCTCCAGGTTGAAATTTCATTTGTTGACCTTTCTTCTGTGCCCGTTAGGAGAACGAGGACTTGCAGACCAAGCTAAAGGAGGAATCGGTGAAAGCAGAAAATCTTGTCGCCTCGGCAGCTTTGACGGATCAACTTGAAGAAGCAGAAAGTATGATATGTCTTTCCAGTTCCTATTTCTAATTGTTCTATCATTTTTTAACAAAAGTTCTTTAGAACTTGTGTTTTACAAAACTGTTCTTTAGAAATGGGCAACAATTAATTCTTTGATTCAAGTAATCTTTGGAATCCTTGCTTTTGTTTTGTTAGAGAGAGCCAGAGTGAATGAAGATAAATTCAGGAAGATGAAAGATGTGTACGGCAAACTCAGAGAAGAGCATGTTACGTTACTTAGATCGGTGAGTAGAGATCCTTCCTAGAGATCTTTCCTTTACCAAAGTGGGTCTTGATTTTTTTATTTTCTGGCGGTAATGACCGAAAATCCCTTGAGCGTAAATTTCCTTCTCTGTAGTCTGATAAATACTGTTAGAGATTTCATTGGAGGCTTGTGTGAGAAATGGCTCGGAGAAGGGAGTACAGAAGCTCATGTGTTAGAGCTGGGCCGACAAACCTAGTTCACATGGTGTACAGGGAGGATTCCGAACCATGGTGCTTGTGTTGGTAGCTGCATGGCACAGTTCGTGGTGTGCACATAGAACCTCTGCTCCAGCCGACAGCATTGAGCCGTATGTTTCTAAAAGGAGCTTAGATATGCTGAAAAATTTTTGTAGGCCTGATGAGCAGGGGTAATTTCTTTACATTTGATATATATTTCTTGATATTTGAATTTCATGTTTTGAAATTTTACAGAATGCAGATGTCACTAAACAGCTCAACACTGTGATGAAGATGACGGAGGAGTCACAGCTAGCCAAGCTGAACGCCGAGAAGTTCGTCGAGCAGTTGCAACAATCCGTGGAAGAGAAGTCGGCAGCAGAAGACAGACTCAAGGGCAAAATGGCCGCCAAGCAAAAGTTGATACTGGGTAAGTGACAGGAAACGTCTGCTGCAAGTCTTCTAATCTAACTTACACACCGAGTGAGAAGAATCAGGGAACCCGTCAGTGGTAATAAGCATCGTGAGACATTTTTAGCTGGTAACCTGTTTTTTTCTTTTTGCTTTGTGTGAAGTTGTGTAAACCAGCTCCAGAGAAGTTAACATTTGTGCTCAGAGCAATTCAGTCCAGAACTATGGTTGTTGATAGTTCGAGCAATTATTGGTAAACACACTAGCCTGTGATGGTTGGACCAATTTTGTCGCTAATTTAAGTACCAGTCTACCGAGCAGTGTACATGCCTGGTAACCAGTAACTGTGTGTGTTACAGAGCATATTGCATGGAGCCAGGACAGCGTGACAGAAGATCAGCTAAAATTCGTCAGTAGGTTTATCAGAGTTACGGATGAAAGGGCTTGAACTTTTTCCTGAAAATTTCTAACCCTAAAGTCAGTTTCTGCTGCCATAAAATTGAGTCAAAGTACACAGGTTTCGTAATCCTCTACTTGTAATGTTGTAAATTGACCTCATTATGTAAACACCTGTTACATAATGCTAATTGATTGGTTTTTCAGTGGGGGCTATTGAGGAAGCTGAGCAGATGATCAGACAGGTGTTGACACAGATAGATGATCCAGCATACTCCACAGCTACATGTACGGCAGGTAAGATGATTTTTCAGCAACAGATTATTATATTGTGTAATTGAATGGCATCATCATGCATGTGGCGACAAAATATGAACGAGTTTGCAGTTATAGAGGAGGATGGAGGTGCTTTGCATAACATTGGCTACCCCTGATTGGCAGACATTTCTGGATCCCCCTTGACTCCTTTGAGAATAATGCACAGTCTCGTCAAGCCACCTTATGATCTTGTACCAACCCCTTCTTGGAATGGAATAGTTTGTGTCTGTTGCCAACCACGATTTGACTCGTTCTCTGCTCAGAATATTTGCTGACACGGTCAGATAACGTGGACCAGTCTCTGAATAAGCTTCAGAAGAACTTCCAAGGGTACATACAGAACAAAGACAGTGGTAAGTGTAGGCCTCCCATGCATTCTTGTCACACTCTTATATGATGATAAAGAGATGGACAACCGATGACCTTCATGTGTAGGGCTTGCTGAAGATAGGACAAATGTGGCAGATCTGTTGGTATTGACTGACGAGAAGGGGCCGTTGAACTGTGAATTCGTAATCTCCAAATGGATCTCCTTTCTTAGCAGTGCTGGAGCCCCGAAGTAGTCTAGTTTGGTTCTCTAAATTGGAAAGCCTCCGGTCAATACAGACAATACCCCAGATTTGTGCCCTTCACTGGCATGATGTGAACTTGTCGAACAGGACTTTGGACCAGACTTTAGACTGAAGTCTAACTGGAAATCTGACCACAGGGCATGCAGAGATTGATTCAGACCCTTCGGTTACTTTTGTCTTGCCCAGAATTGAATCTGTTAATTCGTCACATCTCATCTTTCTCCTACACCCTGGGAGAGTACATATTGCAAGGCAAAGCGACATCCAACATGGCTCCGCTCAATTTCAGCGAAGGTAACTTTCCACTTTCTTTTGGTTTCTTTTGATTCTCTTTTGTGTAAGTCTCTTCTTTTTCTTCATTATTTGAGATTCACTGTCTTCGTTTTCTTCTTTTATTTTGCCGCTAACCGTACTAGAATTACTTTGCCGTGGTTGCTTGTCATATGTATAGTAGTAGTTATAATTACTATTAAGCATTTCTGGTAATGACACCAAGAATTCCTCAAAAGCACCCCAGGCACTGCAGCTTGCAAGCCTGGAGAAACCTGTTGAGAGGATACAATGAGAAGCAGTTACAGGTTTAAGAGGTGGGAGGAAAACCCCAGAGGAAGATTCTGGGTAAAACCCACGGAATCTGGTAGGGACTGAAAAACCCAATCTTCATGTGGACTGGGCCGGGATACGAACCCGAGACCACAGAGGTGGAAGGCGAGGAAAGAAACGCTATAATGTAGTGCCTCATGTAGTCTGTGATGTTTCAAATATCTTTGTCATTAATTTATTTACAAAGCCTGTAGCTAGTTAGCAAAATAAGCAAATAAAAAACATCAATTATAAGTAGCGCAAATTTGATAAACTTCTTCGATAAGTTTGTAAGTTTGTCATGATTCCTTCATATGACCAGCCATTTGTGTTGTCGTTTCATCATTTACTCTTTAGGGCTCTCGAGTGCCTGCAAGTCAGCCGGTGAGAGATCACTGGCTCTCCTCGAGACGTTGAAGGACGACTCACAGACTGATGGAATGAACAAAAGTAAACAAAGCTTGGAGGAGGCCTTGAAGGAGATCATAAGAATTGCCAAGGTAGGAGGCTCCAATTCTGAGCTTAATCACCACAGGTTGTTCTCAGTGTTTGGTCATTTTAAAAGTGTTTAGAACCCAAATACTCCCAGGTCATTCAAAATCCATTGCGAGGTCTGTGTAGGATTTTGTAGGATTGAGGAGAGTAGAGCCCAACAACTGTTACTTAACATGGGGCTTGATGCCCCTTGAAAGTTGAGGTACAAAGAATGCTCCATTTGTAGCCTGCACAGTGGAGGATTTTAGAGGATTGCAGAAGGTTCCTAGCAAATCCTTGATGGTGAGGGTTGAACACTTTTTACTCGAGATTCTCTCAGGAAAGGTGTTCTAGCCCTTAAACAGAACATGGCAAGAATCTGTCAGCGACCAAACACAAGAAATATTTACCTTATCATTTTTCTTCAGAGTTTCAGAAAACTTCAAAACCATTTATGTATTTGCAGACTCACAATATATATGTATCTCTTGCGTTCAAGATTTATGGGAAGGTATTTGGTATAAATGCATCGTAAAGGTTGGCAAGGATGTGTATTTTCTTCATTTGTAACTCTGAGCTGGAGTGTTGTACAATAACATGTCCAATTTCTGCCGTCCCAACAGGAATTGTTACCTCAAGAATCCGACAATCAGGAAGAATTTGGTGATCTGGTGGACCAAGAGATGCAGGCAACGACAGATGCCGTGGACAAGGCAGCAGCCAGGATTGCGGTAAGCTGTCTGTCTGTTGGTCAGTCTTTTGGTGTTTTTTGCTGTTTGTCATTCTTTGAATTTCGGTGTTTTTCTTTTGTTGCTAAAATTCTTCAAACTCTCTTGGATGCTCTACGTGTTTTCAAAACCAAAATGGCTGAAGAGGATGTTTTAATTATTTGTTTTATTTATTCCCATTCAGCGTCTGTGAATTTTTCAACTTGTGTGAAACGTCAACTTATTTTCTGGGCTTACACTCCAGTAAGTGCCAGGTGCTTCTTTTGGCCAGTGTTGTGGTCAAGTTCTCAAATGCCCTCAGGTCCTCAAAGTCCATTACAGGTTCTCACCAGCCATTACAACTCTTCACAAGTCATCAAATTCAATGTCACAAGTTATGCCCAATAAACAACGACATAAAGGATATAAAGGATGATCATATGTCTAAAATTTTATCTTTGTAGGAAATGCTGAAGAAATCTCGCCAGGCAGATACCGGGATCAAGCTGGAAGTGAACGAGAAGATTCTGGATTCTTGTAACGATCTGATGAGCAGCATTAAGATGTTGATTGAGAAGTCCAAGTCATTACAAAGAGAAATAGTAGCTGAAGGAAGGGTGAATATACAATATACCCCTCTACTGTTGCCTGTAGTCTGAAAAGAGTGCCAAGAAATAGTAGAGGGAAATAGTAGCCAAAGGGAGGGTGAGTATACATTATACCCCTCTACTATTGCCTGTAATTCAAAAAAAGTTTGCCAAGAAAGAGGAGGGGGAAATAGTATCCAAAGGAAGGGTGGGTATACAGTATACCCCTCTACTATTCTCTGGTCTCTGGAAAGAATGTCAGGAAAAAAATAGAGGGAAATAGTTGGTGAAGAAAGTTTGAGTGTGATATACCCTCTTGTATTCTCTAGTCCCCATGGAGAATTTCTTGGTTATTAAGAAACAAGAATTGCAAGTCACTGCAGAGGGAAATAGTAGTGAAGGGGAATATACAATGTATTCCCCAAAAATATTCCCCTGTGCTATTTTGTGGTCTTTAAAGAATACCTCAGTTGTTAAAATTACTAAAATGCAAGTCACCACAAGGAAAATACATGCTGAGTGAAGGAGAATATGTGATACACCTCTATGATTTTCCCTCGTCACTGTATGAAAGAGCTCCAAATATAAAAGGGCTGATTAAGAATTCCAAAAACGACAGAGGAAAAATGTAAATATGTAGTTGTTCGTTCCCAATGGCTTTGTACAGAGCGAAAGAGGGCGCTCTATTTCCTAGCAACAGTATGGGCTGATGCACTGAGCACGTGCCGTTGTTAGTGTGTGCTGAGCTTGGGGCATTTTGTGAAGACAAGCTTGCAAAAACCGTAAGCTCGAAACTTGTTGCTCTGCTCACACTAACGCTTGTGAAATTAAAGCTTTTCAAAGTCTGAGAATCGGCAAGTTCTTTGCGTGTTTGGATTGATATCTGTGTTGTTGGCTTGCAGGGCACGGCCTCTGCTGGGGAGTTCTACAAGAGACATCACAGGTGGACAGAAGGCTTAATCTCTGCTGCCAAGCTTGTGGGTGTTGGTGCCACCCATCTGGTGTAAGTGGAATCAATGTTCATTATTCACTTTCATCCATTTATTATGGTAGGTCATGCGCTAAAATAAGAATGCTTTTTCCTGCGCATTTATTGCCACTTTGTTGGAATTACTCATGTACTACTTACTGTAATGCAGAGTTTTAGAAGACCAACTTGTTAAAATATTTCTGTGTATGCTTTGAACTTTTCAAAACAACATAGAAGCCAATTGTGGCATTGAGTTTCCTTTTTTTTGACTGGTCTTGTGACTTGTCTTATGACCAGTCTTGAGACTTGTCTTATGACTGGACTTGGGACTGGTTATGGTCTTGTGACTGGTCTCTTGACTGGTCTTGAGTCTGGTCTTGTGACAGGTTTTGAGTCTGGTCTTGTGACTGGTTTTGAAACTGGTTGTGGTCTTGTGATTGGTCTTGTAACTGGTCTCTTGACTTTTCTCTTGATTGGTCTTGAGACTGGTCTCTTGACTGGTCTTAAGACTAATCTTGTGACTGGCCTTGAGACTGGTCTTGTGACTGGCTTTGTGACTGGTCTTGAGACTGGTCATGGTCTTGTGATTGGTCTTGTGACAGGTCTTGTGACTGACCTTCTGACTGGTCTTGAGACTGGCCGTGGTCTTGTGATTGGTCTATTGACTGGTCTCTTTGACTGGTTGTGAGTCTGGTCTTGTAACTGGTCACTCGACTGGTCTCTTGACTGCTCTTTTGAGTGGTCGCAAATGACCTCGACAAAGAAAATAGGACTTACATTTTGGAAATAAAAATCAGAACCTCAGAGAATTCAACAGAAGTTCTTCATTTATTGTAAATGTGAAGAATTCATATTTACTGCCTCTACCAAAGCCACCTGTCTGTCTATACCTTCTTTGTATCAGTCACCATCCACACATTCTTTTGTTCTGTCACCAGGGATGCTTCAGACAAGTTGATGCAAGGCAAGGGCAAGTTTGAGGAGTTGGAGGTCTGCTCCCACGAGATAGCCGCCTGCACGGCCCAGCTGGTGGCAGCCAGCAAGGTCAAGGCCAACCGGGAGAGCGAGAACCTGAAGGGACTGCAGGGAGCCTCGCGGGAGGTGGCGTCGTCGACGGCCGCTGTGGTCGCATCGGCCAAGACAGGAGCGCAGCTCATCGAAGAAGGAGGTTGGTGAATTGATCACTTCAATCATTGTTACCACTTACTAGCAATGTCTTCCACTAAATAGCTCCAAACAGTTTTTTCTATGTTTGTGTTACTTAGTCTGTTTTGAGTTTACATATTTTGCATGTCACTGAAACATTCTAAAAAAATTGTCTTTCCGGGAGTAATGTTTATGTCTTCTGTAAAATGTACTCCTGCAGTATTACCACAAATCAGAAAATTTGGGGTCTTGAAGTCATTTCTGGGTCATTCTGTAAATTTGGCGTCCAACATGTGACACATTTCTGTCCCTGTTGCACCTGACATGTATATACTTTGGCAAGTGATATATCGCTTAAACTGATTTCAAATTATTTCTATTTGTTTGGCAGGCAATTTGAAGTACTTCATTCAAAAGTGAAAAATTGGACCCCAAATTCCTAGAATGACCCGCCTATCTTTTAATGCTGCTGTCTCTGTGCTAATAAAGATTCCATGGAACCAATGACAGTTCTGATTTTCGGCTTCATATTTCCACCACATTTCCTGAAGAAACAATTTCTTTGTCAACAGTGCTTTCTAAAGCATACTTTCCGGTGAAATTCACAAAAGCTTTTTCTTCTTTTGGTACAGACGTCAATGATTTCACCAAACTGTCGCTGACTCAGACGAAACGCTACGAGATGGATGCGCAGGTTGCCGTCTTGGAACTGGAGAGTAAACTAGAGAAGGAAAGAGTCAAGCTGGCTGAATTGAGGAAACGGCACTACCAGCTGGCAGGAGCTTCAGAAGGATGGGACGATGAGGTAAGAGATTGATGATGGAGGTAGGAGG
>NW_019091643.1:147395-158391 GCF_001949145.1 Acanthaster planci
CACAATGGTTTACGACAACAGGTTCAAACTGGTTCAGGCCAACAGGTTCACAATAGTTTAGGACAAATGGTTCAAACTGATTCAGGAAAAATGATTCAAAGTTTAGGACAACTGGCTCAAACCTGATCACGTGTGAACCAGGAATACGGTTCATACCAGCGTAGGACGACTGGTTCAAACTGGTTCAGGGAAAGTGGGTCAAAATGGTTCTGGAAAACTGGTTAAAAGTTTAGGACGACTGGCTCAAACTTTTTCGGGAAAAATAAGCCGAACCTTTGCATTACCTTAGAGCGACACTTTGGGTCATTGTCACTGTCAACCGCCGTCCCTCCGTAATGTATGGGAACGTTCTCCTTTGAAATCATGTTGAACAAAGCCTCGTGGTAATGGCCTGCAAAGGAGGGGTCAACTTGATTTATAAACATTCAAGAATGAATTTTAATGTGCCAACATTTCTGCTTGATAATTTTATGGATTCGTTGCTGGAAATGGGGAGGCATGTGGCCAAGTGGTTCAGGTCTGTGGCTTCCAATCATAGGGTTGGAGGTTCGAATCCAGCTGCTAGCAGTATGCTGTGGCTCTTAGCAAGCCACTTCACACCGCCTGCTTGCCTCTCTCCATCCAGGAGTATAAATCCGTACCGGCATTAGCTGGGAATGTGGCCTGCGATGGACTGGCATCCCATCCAAGGGGTGGGAAATATTCTCAGTCGTTTCATGCCCAGGAAACCGGAAATAAACACCAGCCTGATGAGCCACATTTGCTCGGACCAGACTTGCTTTGGCTGGAACTGTGCGGCTCACATACATGTACATGTATTATGAGGGTCAAGAAACCACACATCGGGTATGTTCACTGCTTTGTGCATGGGATTACTTTTCAATTGAATGTGCACAAAGTCCACAGAATTCTACGAGAGTAATACATTGGAACATACATGTTGGCACATGTGGTCAGCTTTATTTGTGTCATACATTGGAGTTAGTCTACATTTCCCATATACATGAAATATGACCTTTTTTCTTCCATGTTGCTTTGATAAGATTGGAACAATTACCATTTTGAGGCATCTACAGAAGCAGTCCACGCAGGGCAAGGAAACAAAACATTCTGTGGACTTGCAAAGGTCTAGCAAAAGCCCCAAAAACCTTTTTACAGACGTTTGGGGGTTTAACTTGGGCATTCTATCACAACATGAGGAGAAGTAGTCAAGGAAATCATGATCCCATAATCAAGTCAAAGGAGCGTTCAAAGTGTGAGTTTTTTCTCCAGTTTCAAGCTGGAATCTTACATTTTTTTCAACGAGTGTAGTATCACTCATTGTCTCCTAAATAGAACCACTTGGTTCTGGCATTAATGATGTTTCCTGGCAAACTGTCAATCTTCAAAATTCCTACTCACTATCGACAATGACAGCCTTGGCAGCTGTCTCTTCGCTCAGAAATGGTTTGATCAAATTGAAGCCTACGGAAAACATCTTCGGAGCTGTAAGGAAAAAAGAAATAGTACACCGACTTTAAGATGCACCTAACAGATTCTAGATCTTGCGCTAATTCCAAAGGATAAATTTTAATTCCGCTTAATTAGGCTCATGCAACGGGCAGTTTGTTGACTTTTTAGGGATCCATTTCAATGCTAACTGAGATCTCTGGATAAAAAACTGAATCTCCTCAGCATTTTTGGTCATGCTCTGGCTGGCCAAAAGGTCAAACACTGACCTTGTGGACCTACAGGGTTGAAAGCGAACTGGAAAAGGACATGTATTGTGCTATATGGACACTACAGACGCTCAATATAAAGAGCGCTTCATTATAGCAAAATCCTGTTATGATGGGAACTGTGAGGTAAGCAAGGCCATGGAATTCCTTCTTTCATAACGTATAAAATTGGCCAGTCCAAGTACGGTAACTTTGTTATGGTGACGGTAAGGTGACTGTGTAGTGAACACAGTCGTGCTTTATTTAGAGAAAAATTGAAGTCTTTTTTGCTGAACAAGTGCACTTTGTTATTCCGTTTTTTTCTGTAATCATTTTTTCAGAAAGTTTTACACATGAAGCTGAAGCCTTGAAGAAATATCTAGCAATTCTGCAAAGCAATGCACTTATCACAATCACATCAACGGCTTCCTTCAAAAGTCATCTGAAAAAAGCTGATATTTTATCGATTTTGCATACACACTAAAACTCAGATTTTCAATTTTTTCACCCAAGTGCCTGGTCTCAAACATTTGAGCTGCAGATTTATCTTTGAAGGGATAAAAATATATCCAGCTCTTTTTTAAAATCTCAACTGACTCATTGTTCTGTTTACTTTATGATTTATTTTTAATCCTCAGCCCATGGGAGTACAGATTTCTCATTTAAAAGAGGAAACCCTTTTGACCTTTGAAGTCTGTAATAAGATGACATGACTGTGCATTACGTATTCGTTTGTCAGCAGACAACTGCACAACAAACAGTCTGGTTTACTTTTGTATTAATGATTAACTTTCAAGTATCTCACCCCATGAAATCTGCCTCCAAATGGAAACATTACAAAAATGTGTGAAAAATATGTGAAGCAAAATAAACACTGAACACTGGCGCATATTTATGTCAGTGCATCAAGTTCCATTACAGCGACTACACTGAGAATTCAACATGATTAAAGACAAATGCAGAAATGAAATTCCAACATTTGACACCAATAATTTTCATTCATAAATACCAACGACAGTTTAGCATTTCCTATTGGTCAAAAGTTCATTCAATTGTTTGGACTTTGTGACTCAAAAAGATATTTATGAATTGGAATAACTATGCGCTGGGCCAGTCTAAAATAGGGCTGTGCCAAATATCTGAATATCCAAATATTGCATATTATTTTCCGAATTTGAATATTCCAATGAAAAATTCATGAAATGGGAGAATTTTCTTTTGATTTAAATGCAAAAAATTGCACTGTTGAGGCTTATTTCAAGCAGATTCAAATGAAAAGCGACAGAAATCTTACGATTCAAAAATTAATTTATTCATTACAAAATGTCAAAGGACTGAAGTCTCCAAATCTTGCTAAATCATGTCTGGAGATACTCCCAGATGTGAGAAGCTATTACAGTGATTAAAATGTACAATTTTGTGCATTATTGCAACTGATTTTGTATACAGATTGTTCATCAACAATTTGCCGGTCAGTACGAACGAATATTTGTCAGTAATGCCCAGCAGCTCAGTCTTTTGTGCTGAGCACAGTCTTTTGTTGTAAGGCCCAACTCTTTTGTCCCAGTTCTGGGCTCCCGGCTCTGCATATAAAGCCTATGTACTCGAAAACGGGTCGCCCGGCAGGGAGTGGTTAAGATGAGAAAAGACCATTGAACAACTGAATGCAGAAAAGAGAATTAGAGAAGTTAAAATTGTCGACTTTTCGCTGACGATATGAATAGATAAGGTCTGTACAAATGATTTCAGAAATTGAAGGTTGGGCTCTACCATTGACTTACTGTTGATAACCAGAACAACTTTCAAGCTTTCCGGGTAGTTCGCTTCCCAGATTTTGATCACCTCGTTGTAGAGATTGACAAACGGCCGCCACAGATGGGAGAAGTTGACTCTGTCCAGATCGAAGACCAATGTATACATCTCAATCCGCCGGCCATGCTGCAAAAAAAACAAACAAACAAACACCAAGGAGTCATTCTGGAAGTTGGTGAAATGGAGAGAATTTTGTAATGATCATGGCGGACAGAAATTTCCAGACGGGAAAAAATGCAGGTTGAAGTGGTGCAGACGAGACATGTTCAACTCTACCAGCATTTATCTCACTTTTTTTAGTGTATCCTGAAAAGGTTGTGTTTTGGTGACAACTCAATGGCTACCAAACCACATTTGTCTCCTTTTTTTCCCCAATTTTTTTTAAAGGTTTAATTCCATATATTAAATGACGAATGTTGAGACGGCTAGTGACTTTAATATTCAAGTAAGACAGTTCCAAGTCCAATACTTCAGCACTGTGATTTTTTTTTCATGGACAGAGAGAATCATCAGCGATTTTCAAGTTTTTCCTGGACTTCTATGAAAGTTTGTCTCAGGCAATCATCTTAGACCCGAGCAGTCGTCAAAATCCAAAATTTCGTGATTTTTTTCCAAAGTCAACCCAGGGGGCTAGGCTTAATCTCTAGGCATTGTCTCATTACAAGTCTGGCCAAGCCCCTCCATCATGGCCAAGCAAAACAAAAACTAGTTTCTCTTGCTTTTTCTAATTGGAGGTAGCATGCCTTTTTAGATACCAGCAGCAGACTTTTAGAAGATGGATTATCTTGATTCCTTTGCTGAAAATTTTGTGAAGAGCTCTCACCATTTCAAAGAGGTTTTAAGGCCTGCATTTATGGCTACATATTTTCGTAGAAGCAAAGGCAAAAAACAAGTTGCAAATTTAGGAAAAGAGCAGAAGTCCCCAAAAAAGAGATTAGTGGGGGCCAGAAACATATTTATTCTGTTCAGTGGCCTAGTCAATCACTGGGCAATCTCATTAGAGCCAATCATGTCTCGTAAGACACCAAGAACTTGAACCTTGAGAAGTCTCCTCCTTGCCCGTGTCTATGCCCCGCCCCTTCCATCCACCAACCTTCTTGGATTGTTCTCTCAGTGCCTGCTGTATTCTCTCGCAGGCCAAGATCTTGAACCTCAAGAAGTCTTGCCTGGCCACCGACATGACGATGCCCTTGGTGTCAATGTGGCCATAAGGGTCAAACCAAACGGGGGAGCCCTCCCGGTCCTCGCCGAACAGTCCACCGACAAAGAACTTATCTAAGACCTGAACGTACAGCCCAAGAAAAGGAAAAGATGAGGGATTGGTTGGACTTCATCAGCGTCAATTACCTCAGCTGTTCAAAGATCAGTTGTCAGGGAAGATCAACATCAGCATTAACTATACACATACATGTATGGCATTCAAATTTGTTTCCAAAAATAAGACGTCTGAATTTTTCATTTTAAAGTCCCTTTGACCTGACAATGTACATAAAATAATTTCCAAATGTCCCATGGCAAAATTTTAAAAGGCAGGGTTGTTCAAATGAAAAAAAGGAACGTGGAATACTCGTTTGAATACATGCACATCACAAAAAGATCTTTCAAAAACATAAAACTCCCCAGTTTCTTCGCACGACTAAATGACATGAAACTATCATTGCTTAGGATACGGAATTGCATAGTACATGTATGCTGTACTGTCAAGCGGTGCACATAAAAATGTAGCCAGTGTACATGTACATACGAAAAAAGAGGATTTGATATCAAGGAAATTACAATTTGACCTACATGTACATGTAACTTGTCCCATTTGACTATTATGCCTGCTGCAGAAACCAACCCTCTTCTTGAAATTGGACATGTTTTGGTAGACAAGCACATGTACATGTACGCATTTGTGTGCAGCAACTCCCTTGAGCCTAACATGGCCTTACGACATGTACATGTACTCTGTGTTTAATGCATAGTACGGTACCATAGTGTACACATGTAGATATCTTTGAACAGCGTGCGGGTAGTTGAATGCTTCCTCCGTTCTCCAACTCATTAATTTTCACACAGCACAGAACGTGTGATACAACACTGACCAGTCTGTATGCTCCAAATTTCTGCTGGCTGTACTTAGCATATATGCATTCTAATTATGCGCGAAGTTAATATTTGTTCTAAGCAATCACAGGTCCACTTTATTTACACAAGATTCTTTTTTTTTTTTACAAATACACATGTACACTGACAAGGCTGGATTGAGACCCCAATTTTGTTTTTGTTGGTGAGGGGGACCTACATTTCATTAGCAGCGTCTCCAGTGCGCTTTTGCAATATTAAACTGATGGCGCCAGTCATAATTAAGCAGTTGCTCAGAAACAATTTCCTGAACAAAATTGGCTCTGTCCATACAAAACTACAAGCAGTTAAGAAACTTAATATCTTCACTCTGATTGATTAAAAAAATTCCCTATTGATTTTTTTTGGGGGGGGGGCTATGGTCCCAGTTCTCCCCCCAACAAATCTCCCCTGAGTATTTTGCTGTACCAAGGTACGCAGTTTTAAAGTCCTGAGTAGGCAAATGTTTCCAATTTGTCACATGAGTTTTACCAAGCTCGACAGAATCTATGGAATGCCAGACTTGTATTTGAGTAATGAAACATCAAGCCCAAGTCCAAGTCCGAGTCATATCTCTTGAGTACGAGTCGAGTCACCTGGGTTGAGTCCTAGTCGTGAGTCATACAAGTCTGTAGACTGCTAGCCCTTTCAAACACTCTATTCCCTTCAATGCCCTTGGACCACAATGTTTCATTGCATTACCACTTGCAAATAAAATGTTGACATCCCCACATATATGCCACAAAGCATGCCAACATTGTGGTCATTCTCATTGTAAGCAAGACAGGCACGTCTACTCTCGTCTGAAGAGCAAGCATTTTTGTCAAACCTGACAAACGTGGAGGTGAAGCTTTCTCATCCATTAATTTGCAATGACCAATCTCCTTTCAACCACCTGCCCTGCTCTACACGACTGCCCACCATTCGCTATGGCCTCCTCTGTGCAATGCATGCACCTTATTGTTGATTACTGTTGTAAAAAATTCATCAGATGAACGGTGACCCGTACGGTTATCCCTTCTTTTCGTGAAGGTAGCATCTGACCAAAGGTAAGTTTCGGGTTGTAAAAACCATAAAAACTGAACTAGGAACCATGTATTCAAACGGGTCTTGGGTTTTCAAATACCCACCGTTATCACAGCCCCAAACAGACAATAAGAAACTTTGTTTCTCAATTATTTCGTTGGCAAGTTTTCCCATGCAAAATTATGCCACAGCCTAAAGCTGACAGAAATTCCTCTGTGAAATTCCAACAACTGTCTTCCTTACCTCAGGTGGCTTCCATTGATTGGCGATATAATCCACATCCCAACGTTTCCGGAACTCAAAATGCTGTGAGAGGAAATTAGTGGAAGAAGTAAAAAAAAACTTATATTTTTTAGTCCAAAATAGACGAAATCGAAATTTAAGCAATAAACTGGACAATCATTGTCTTGACCTTTTGTCTACTTAAAATCCAATAGTAAAAGTTAGTACGGCCGGGTTCATGCTCCCGTCCCCAAAGAATTTGCAAAGTGACTGAATAAAAAGCAAGAAACACACAGAGGGAAGAAAAGAATGCGGGAAAGAGTTGGAGATGATTTGATTGAAATGGACAATCGGACAAAAACACATCTGAAATGTGCAATCGGAGTTTACGATGGCTAACTTGATCAGTATCATGTAACATTGCGCTTGAGAGACTTTCTTGCCAAAGGCACGTATGCCCCATTTTCAGAAACTGGAGAATGTTTAATGAACTCTACCGAAGATGTTCACACGTACTCAGGTGAAATTAGTGAAAAATGCCCCCCCCCCCACTTCCAAAAATGTGGATCCGGAACCATTGTTTTTTTTGGGGGGGGAGTCAAGTTTGCAGAAATTCAATGCGACAATTTACTGCCTTTTCTGAGGGTTGATGCTGAAATGTTGGTCCTTTGATACATGTACGCTTTTGGAAAGAAGGGGAATAAACTGGTCCTTGGAAACCATCTTTGTTTCAGTTTTTTGGAGGGGAAGGTGGAGCGTGGCCCTCGATCCCTCCACCCTCCCCCCATCTGCCAATAACCCCTCCTCTGGGGTAGTAAAGCAACATCGCGCTCACTATATCATTTACTATACGCTGAGGACCTCCATCGTACCGTCATGACCGTACCACATTACACGCTCCACCATTTCACAGTCACGATCTGCATTTTGCCCGTAATGAACATTTGATGCATTGCCATTAATATGTCCATTAGTATCAACATTGGACTTTTATTGCCACGATGGCTGGAGCCAAACATGGCTCATAGCCCAACATCCTGGCGAGGGAGCTCATAAATAAATGATCATGAACATTTCCCTGAAGGGAGTGAGTAAGCCAATCTAGAAATAAAATAACAGGTGCCAAAATTATGTCCAGCCACACACAGCTTAAAAAGGAAGGGAATTAATTTAGGGGAAGTTTACAGCAAATAAAATGAACTGGTACATTGCACAAACAACCACTGCTTCATCAAGTCCGAGGCAGGTTATTCCAGGGCTGATCTGTCATGTCTGTGGGGCATTGTCTGGTGACATTTTGGGGGTTTCCACGTTGATACTTACATGTACATATCACATTCTCAATTTGACTAATTAGAAAATTTGTCTTCATTTAACAGTGCTTATCTTATACTGCAACATCTGTGAGTGGAACTCACCAAAAAATGAGTCTCACTGCCATTTTCTTTGAGTAATTTGATTTGAGTTTGAATCACAAAGAGGAACTGAACTCTTTTGCATCGATGTACATGTATCACTCAGTTCAGAGTCCTTAGCATCCCCTGTACATGTAAAAGTGGGTGTGGGAAACATGTGAAGGGTTCTTGTTGATTTTCATTGCATAAGATTCTTTTAAAGACCTAAAACTCAAAAGTGGCCCTGGGGACCCGCGGCTCATTCTGTTAGGGCTTAGGTTGGATCACACTTTGTTTCCTGTCTACAATTTTCCTCAGGAAAATGGAAATTTGACATATTGACTTCTCAACACTGTTTGGACAAGCATGAAATACAAATCAGGAAACAAGTTAAGTGGAATGGGACTCAGATCCCTTGATCTCCATGATAAAGACTGGATACAACATCACCCATTGTCTGTGCACAAAATGCACAGTCCAACAATGGCGGCGCGTTGCGTTTTGGGGGGTAACGTGATGCTGTATGCTGTGTATTTATGGACAAACGCTTTTTCTTGTGGGATGGTGGCTAAGCCCTTGGCCCCTCTCCCAAAAACAAGCAAAAAAATGAACAGGAAATGCAAGAATATCATTTTCAAAATTAACCGACCAGTTTCTTATTAAATGACCGACTTGAAATCAATACCAGTAACCTGTTTTTGTGTAAGTGGGTTTTTTTTTTTCATTCATTTTACACACCTGTTGTCTGGCTTGGTCTTGCTTTGACAACATTTTCACTTTTGGTCGGTTCAATCGTGATTTGTTCAGTGTGTACAAATTTGAAAATTCCACCAAGACCGACGATAGGTTTCTCAGTAAACATGTGGTCCAAACTGTCCACATGTTTTTCCGTCTGATTTCGATGGGTCAACACTGAAACACTTCATCAATAAAATAAAGTCTTACTTTTAATTTCATACACTCACAGGAAAAATGTGCAGAAATTCATTCATATATTTATTGACAACATTTATTGAAAACCGACATGTGGCATACAGAAGTGTAGCTGTGAGCCAAAAATAAACGCAGCTATAACTGAACAGCCGAACTATAAGTTACTGCTGTTTTTACCGTAGACATTTGTAAATCAGATTACATGAGTTCATTCACAACTTGACCAAAGATTTACATTTAACTACTACTTTCCGGAAAGAAAAAAGTCAGTCAGTTTTAACTGAGAACGAATAATTTTTAAAATTTAGAGAAAAATTCTGTCATTGTGTTGACTTTGAATTTCCTTGTTTGTTACTTCATTCAACAGAAGCGTCAGGCCTCTCTGCCTCCCACTTTGGTATCATCTCTGCCCTGAACAAGAATTCTGCCACTCGTATCACACCGTCTGTCACACGATATGGGTTCAATGCCTCTGCAGATCTGACAACACACAAATCATGGCTTTCTTGGAGGTATTTCCAGTAAAATCTGGGGGAAATAAACGACAAATTAATCTTGTATTTTCTAAACCACTTTTGCCAATAAGTAATATTTCAGACGGTCCCAACTTTGATATACCAGTAGTAAAGTCTCAAATACAAAGCCTGATGGGCTAGATAGACTGTCGTAAACTTCTTATTATATAGGCCTAGACCTGAAGTAAAGCATCATACAGTACAAGAAACTTTCTGGAACTAAAAAGTGCGACTCACGTGTCAAAAGCTGCTCCTTCTTCCAAACTTTGTTTACCATCAAGCTCCGGCAATTCACTGCTGCGCACACCTCAACCATTATTGTTTCTTTCCAAATGTATCCATTCCTGGCGGAGAATTCAATTTTTCTTCGAAATCTGAGGACTGAAGTACAGTGACCTCGACCAGTTTTTAAAATCCCCGTTTGAAAGTGCAAGCAACAAAATTCGCAACGCTCATCATTTACCCTCCTGAAAATATGCATACACAGGACGCGTTTTGGAAGCGACGTCCTATCCAGTCTTTACATCGCACTGCATATGAAGCAAAAACAAACAAATGTAAATCTGATCCCCCAAAAAGTGTTGCACACCTGTTTCATATTTTGGTACACACAGTGTACAATGTTACCTGGGGCATATTAATAGGGAAATCTTCCTTCCGAAATCTGACCTATTAGACAAATCACACTGCACTTCGAGGTCAAAGCTTAACCATGAATGTTAAGCCTCCTCTTTCTTCACAAAGACTGCATGTACGCATGACCTCAGTGGCATGTAAAAGGCCACAAATCGAATAAAACAGGGAAACGGATTCATTTATGAAATGGAAATTGTCCACTGTACATGTACGTGTAGCCATGTAGCTGTATGTACATTCATATTTTCCTTCCTTGGTGGTTTGATAAAATGAATTACGTGTAGCTCTCAACCAACCTGGGGCGTGGTTTGGTTGTCCTAACCAAAAATTGATTTCGTTGTTTGTCTTGGGTTAATCGCTTTGAGGATTTGAGTACTACATCATCATGGTTAATTCTTACCCAATTAAAATTACCACAGAAAATCTGTGAAGAATTACCACTGACCCAGTTCTTGGTTATGAATGCCAAAACACACCCCTGTATGCATGTACGCAATGGGTGTTGGGCACCTACATTGTATGGAAGTCATACATCTTACCCTCCTTTGGTTTTACAGCACAAATGTGCACAAATGCCCACAGTCACTGGTGAGCATGTAGTTTCTATGGAACACAAACATACACAGGTTCAGTGTGTACACAGTAGGTTGTCAGC
>NW_019091643.1:163753-244032 GCF_001949145.1 Acanthaster planci
GTGGTAATTGCCCCCAACAATACATTTAATAAACAGTTTGTTATCAACAGCATGTCTAGTATTTCTGGATTCCAAGGTGAAATTGAGAGGACAAAATGAAATATCTGTATCGGTTGGCAGATTTCTTTCTGGAATTTGATGAAAACAAGTCGGCACATTTTTACAGTATGCAAATTACAATAACACTGTGGATAAATTGGCCGGAACGTTTTTGCTGAAAACGTTTTTCCCCAAAAAACACTTGGTTGAATTCTCAGAGAGGCGATATTTTCTTGTCAAGGGGCAGGGGTAGTCTAGCATTATTGGCATTAATTATGGGACTAGTACATGTATATGCTTTGCAGGTGGGATTTGTACTTGCCTTATTCGGAAAAGATCCTTAGAAGTGAATGGAATTATCACATTGTCATTTGTTAAACCCCGGATTTTGCAGGTCCTATGCAACCCATTTGATGGGTGATGCACAATGGATGACGCACGACGCACAACTAGCGACGGAAAATGGCATGTTTGGAACTGGTAAATGGCAGAATTGGGACACAACAAAAAGCAAAATGCAACGGACGACGGCAGATATGGAATTCCATAACAACTAAAAGTTATACAAGTTAAGCGAACTAATTCCAAATATTTCTTTCTTGAAATACTCTGACAATGTACCAAAAGTTAGCCTATCTGAACAGGCCAACTACCAACAAGGGAAAGAGTTTCAATATATGGACAACACTATTTTTCCCTAAGATGTTACAACAGCAACGCTGTCAGAAAATGATCATATGTTCTAAAATGAAAAACTTGGCTAAGAAAATTCTGAAGCATTTACTAAGAAAACACTTTTTTTTAGACAGGTTTCATAGCTTTGTGCTCAGGTACATCAAGTATTGTCCGTATATTCCCCAACAAGAGTTAAATTTACAATTAAATGAATGAATTTAGAACAGTAAAAACACATCAAACATTCTATGACTTTGTAGTTAGAACTCTGTTTTTACAATTTGATAGACAAAAAACAGCAATGGTTATTCTAACACTGAACTTGGGAAATGATAAGCCACAAAATACGAACATACTGTGTCTGAACTGTCACACGATCATGACCACGACACGGCCCGTGTCGAACCACGGTTGCCACCACACTCTGTCTCCTGGGCAAACACTCCGGCCAATGTGCGGTAAACTGTCCAACTCAAGGTAGCGTGCTCCAGAGGAAACCTTTGACTTTTCCCCACATAAATCACGCCACAACCAACTGCAATGAGCAGTGCACAGCGTCTGAACGAAGCAGTGCCGACCTTTCCATCAATGCTCTATCAACAGCTGGTGAAATTAGGAATATTGATTTTACACGATTTCCAACAAGTTCGCCGCCATGCATCTGGGTCGGAAACTCGGTTTTCATGTGCGCGCTAGCGCTACCGCGCAACGCGCAGATCATCCGATATCGAAACTAGCGCGCCGATGTATAGGGCGCCCTCTGTCGAGTCCGGCCTGCACCATCTCACAAAAAAAAATAAATAGTTACTTTGTGAAAAATTAATTGTTTTGGAACATTTGTAACCAGTTTGAATCATACTCGCCAATTTGTCTTTTGCCCTGCTAAGACCATTTGCCTGGAATAACGTGATGAAGCGTACTCTATCAGCGATGGTTGGGGGTGCCTAGATGCCTGTCCCCAATCTAGCGCGCAACCAAAGGGTGAGCATCATGTGAGGTAAATTCCGGTCTGAGCCTCCCCTCCCCAAATCCTGGGTGGGCCACTGGAGCCTGTAGGCCCTATATAGTTGTTTTAATTATTTTGAACCTTTAAAAGGGGCCTTCTTATTCTAAGTACTGCAACAACCTCCACTATGGGATATTTTAAGTTGCAGGTGCGTGGTGGCTAGCTGACTCCACATGACCAATTATGCCACCTTCTCGATGAAGAACGAATCCAGCAAGGTGACTGTGACCAAAGATTTATACATGTACCAGCACTTAGTTAAGGTTCAGATTCAAAACTGCACAACGGTGACATGAGGGCTGAACATGGATGACTTCGGAATTTAAAAAGTAGAAAAACATCAGGAACCGGGGGAAAAAACCTTCGATTAACAGCAATTAACAATCAGTAACTAGGGCTAAATGTCTGGGGGCACCCAGTGTGGTGCACACAATTTGTTCAAGGGGCACCGTAAGAAAATAAGTCGCAGGCGCTACGTTGCAGGTTTCAAATGGGGGGAGGGGCACGGGCATCCGCTGGGGGTACATGCAGCCTTCCCCCCCCTCCCACGTATTTACACCACTGCTAACAATTTCAATGTAATTTTGTGCCAGAGAACTTACGTTACCTCTCATAATTTGTTGAGAAAATTTCTTGTTGGGGTGCCGCCTCAGACTCCCGAAGCTAACTTCTCAGATATTGCGAATGAATTAAGAGGTGGTTCTTGTTTTCGGTTTCACTTTTTTCCTAACTTAAGCGACGCAATTTCTCAATTTTTTGTTCTTTTTTCGTAAATATATAGTTCATGCAAAACTGCGTAAAATACATTCAAAATGCATCCTGTATTATCTTCTTAGCGCACCGTCACTCCCTAACAACGTGTCCACCCCTCCAACGGGATGCATTCCACCAAATCGTAGTTCTGCGCGAGCTCATTAATGTTGTGATCCCACGGGATTTTTACAATAAGACAGACCATAATCAGGAGGGATCATAGAAATATTTCAACAAATCCCGAATTTTGGACTGATAGTTTCCAGTTCGGGATATCTGTTTCACAAAAGCCCCAAATTGCGAGCCTATTTTGGATAGAGGCGGGCGGCTACATTCAGAAATGAGCACTTAATTTTACTGCTGTTTTGGCTTTGGGGGTATCTTCCTTGAAAGGCGAAAAAAAAATATTTTCGTGGCTAACCCCCATGAAATTGAAACGAAAAGTGATCTTCTGGCCATAATCTTGAATTTCCAGTGAAAAAACGAAGGCCGACCTCTTCACGAGAGTCAACAGGCGGCGCTATTTCGGTCCGATTTTGCACTGTTTTATATGGGCGCGTATTTGGTGCAGTGCAACCCGAGGCAAAAAGATGGACCACGCTTTTGAAACAGCGACCTCTCGTGACATGCAGAAGTCTGGGGCCGGCCGCTTCATCCACGCAGTTTCCGCAGGCGGACCACGCCCGAGACAGGACTATTCATTCTAGCCAATCTGTCAGCCGTACCCAAAAGTCGTGGCTGCGGCTGGAAATAACACTTGTCTCAATTGGAACACTGATTGGTGGCTTCAGCCACTTTACATAGACTCGTGTATTGGTCCACGCCATTTGATATTACTGCACTGGGCCACTAGGTGAATGTTCGTCGCAATTTGATGTAAACGAACTTTATACATTACGTATCTTTCACTAGGTCAAGTTCGTGAATGAACTTTTTGGACCAATGAAATGTGATTAATTTCACTAGTCAGACAGCAGACTTAAAACGTACCCACTGTAAAGGCTTTGCAAATCAGTTGTACCGCCACATCGTGTGTTTGTTGTTGCTAGGACTTTATTTTATTGTCCAGATATCATCATGATCATGGACATGATGGAGCACGGGGCGAGACTCGTCGTGGGTTCGCTGAGCGATGCTGACGGTCAACTGTCACTAGTCCCGCACGCTACCGTAATCGTGGTTCTCGTGGGATCAGCCATTGCTTTCCATTGTTTAAATGTAGCTTTGAATTTTACTCCGGTGCTGGAGAAACGGGACAGGGAGATCAGATTTAGGTGGAGAAACATTGTGACTTCATTTATTCATGCTGTAATTTCGGGATTTTCAGCATGCTATTGGTGAGTTTTTTTTCTTCAAAACACATGTACGATTTGATACTTTTTCATTTTGTTTTCATGAAGCCATGAAATAATTTGTAATATTGTAGCGCCGGCGGGTTCGGCCGATAGGGGCGCCAGCTCGGACCCGCATGGAGCTAGCTGGCTGCCCCCGCTGGTATGCGAACGGCCTGCGGCTTTCCCGCCTCGCGCCGTCCCGGTAGACACCTCGTGTCTGGAGCTTGTGTGTGTGAGACAGCCCTTTGGCTTTCGTGGAAATAAACAGAGCAGTTTTGCCCGGAACGGCGAGTGTTTCTTGTCAGCGTCAGAGCCCATAGGCAGGACACGCTACAATGTGTAGGCCCAGGCATAATGCTCCCTTACTTAACCCAGTGACTTGAATCTTCTATAAATCCACTAAAACCCAGCCCTGTATTATCAGATTATTACCAATAGGCCTATTTTATTTTATTTCTTTCTTTTTGTAATTTACATTGTAAATTAGATGCAGACTTACATGTATTCTGTATTTTGGTTAATTTGAAGTAGCTCCAAGCCGACTGAGTGGAGCGCTAATACTCATCTTTTTTAATTTTGTATTTGATCGGTCATAGTAATTCCTTGCTCTATTTAACAGACACGAGGAGTAGGCCTGCTATTATTAACGTTCTGCTCAGTAGAACTAACTTTTTAAAGCGGAGATCTTGGGTAAGCTTTGCCTGTGTTGGTCTAATCCCAGAACTGTGGGGTCCGACATCTGCCCAGTACGACGTCCGCCTCAGACCCCCCAGAATTGTGGGGTCCAATGTCCACCCTGCTATGTGGTATGTGCAGCGGGGCGGACATCAGACCCCACAGATCTGGTGGTCGTGGGGCGGATGTTGGACCCCACAGATCTGGTGGTCGTGGGGCGGATGTTGGACCCCACAGATCTGGTGGTCGTAAGGCGGATGTTGGACCCCACAGATCTGGTGGTCGTGGGGCGGATGTTGGATCCCACAGATCTGGTGGTCGTGGGGCGGATGTTGGACAGTTCTATGGGGAGGTGTAAATCTGAATACCGTATATGTTGGGTGTGATCATCCGATCTGCACAGTTACCCGATTTGCTCTGCAGTGATTTCTCTATCCTGGATGAAATCTCCAAGTTTACTCCCCTTTTTTGAAACAATCTTTCACAACTGTAAATTAAACAGAAAAGGAGATTGGCTGATGGTGGAATTACTAACAAATCCTGCATCCAGATTGGATTGACCGATCATGCCTAACATGACTCTTTAATTGAAATACTCACGTTATTTCAAGTGTTATGTTCATTACAATGTTAAGAACAAAGAATAAAATAAACAAGTAATAAAAGACTTGTTAATACATGTAATTAAATGTAGTGAACATTCTTTGAAAACCAAAAATATTCAGTGGTCAGAGTGCCTTTTCGAAAAACTTTATTTTAGCTGAAATATTTTCACGCCCACCTTAAAACGGGCAGATTCTTTGGTGAGTGTTGGAGGTCTAACTTTCCTCGTTTCCCAAACCACATTTCCTCGTTTAATCTTTCACATGCAGAAGAATCCTTTTCATATTTTGTTCAGGTGAGTCATAGCTGACGAACCCTGAATTTAGATGGTCTTGTTACATAACTTTCCATTGTCACCTTTGTGCCTTCATTGTGTGTCACACACAAATTCCAAATTCCATGTTGTGTTTACCTTACGGAGTGTGGAGACTACAGCACTGTGAATGGCCCCCATGTTTAAAGTCAATATGTACACAATTGTAGGTATGACCCCTCTTCAAACATTAGACTCAAACAATTGCCCATAACTTCAGTCCCTGCATACCTAGACTGCTAGGGAGGTTGAATGTGCAACAGTTCAAATTCCCACTGAAAACCAAACTAGCAAAAACAGAACCAAATAAACCCTTAGTAAACTAAATTTTGACCGTAGAAAAGGATCGCAGAAACCAATGACCCTGAGTGTCATTTAAACACAAAAATACTATCAGCGTTTTTTTGTCCGTTTGTCCGGATCAGATGAGATCTTGTGATTGTGCAGTGAGCTGTCCACTTTTGTTTGGACAAAGAAAGATTTGAGAAATATCCAATGTTTGATCATGATTTTCACCCTCTGTGTGATATTATAATATCCCACAGCAAACCTTCTTTCACACTGTGAATGGTTGTACATTGTATTCAAGCCCGTAATTTGCTATGCACCCATTGTACAGACTGAAGGGATTAAATAAATATCATGGTCACTGAGCTTTGGTCGTTGCTGTGTTATGATAATGTGCCACCATGTTTGTCATTGCGGCAAATTTTTTTTCTTGTAGAATTTCAACTCGCAGATTCAATTACTTGTAGGATCTACTTACTTCGTGATCAGAATGGATAAAACTACAAATGTGTACATATACTTATAGTGACTTCAGATCCTATTATTTACATATATGTTGGGCCATTACGTGAAACAGTGTATTGAATAGACCCATAGACCTGGAGTCTGGAAAAGTTTTACATTTCAAAGCTACAGAATTCTTAATAAGCCTTTTGCAAGTTAAACTTGAATGAAATCTTGTACACTGAGTTCTTGTGAACATAACAATTTGAATTCTCTATACTAAAGACACTGTTGCTATACCTCATGATTCGAGGCAAGCTTTTGGTAAGTTACATAGGAGACGCCTTGCAACAATACACCGTTTTCAATGGATAAGAAGGGCACATACATGTACACATAGGAACCAGTCCATTCCAGAGATGGTAGTCGCTATGCAAAAGCTTGCCCCGAATCATGAGGTTCAGTGTCTCTAGTCTGGGAAATTCCAATTGTTATGTTTATAATGTGCAGTCAGATACCTCAGTGTATTATATTTTATTTATATTGAACTCGCAAAAGGCTTACTGAAAGCATGGTGCATACCGCATGAGTGCACACCGCATGAATGCACACTTGCACAGACGTAGAAATGCAAAACTGACAAAGTTTGGATACGTCCATAACAGAATTGCAGATCTACATGCAGGTTTTTTTTTTTCTATTTAGATTCACGGTAGGGCTGAGTCAATTAGAATAACTCACCCTTCGAATATTCGACCTTCAATTTGATCGAATATCTGAATATTCTGTCACACTGACCGGCAAAATCAGTTGCAGTAATGCACACAATTGCACATTATAATCACTATAATAGCTTCTCACGTCTAGGAGTATCTCCAGCCACTGTCTAGCAAGATTTAAGAGATGAACAATACTTCTTGTCCTGTAAAATTTTTTAATGAATAATTTACTTTTTGAATCTGCTTGAAACAAGCCTCCACAGTGCAATGTTTCTCCTTTTCATGAATTTTGGATTGGAATATTCGAATTCACGTATGTATTAAATTTAGCCACCAATAGAATCTACTTTTAATGTCGAATGTCGTATTTTTGCCCACCAGTGGCTGGCAATGGCAAATCGTTGGCTTGCCATCAGTACTAAAGAAAAAGAATCATTCCCCACACGGTTTCGAAAGTGTCCCTCCCTAAAAAAATCTCATTCAGCAAAGACCCAAATATTAAACACTATTACAAAATAAATGAAAATACGATCCTCTTTGAAATTAATGATGCAAAATGTACAATCTGACATACATGTAAAGGCACCAAACAAGGGTGATACGAAAACATGTATGGTATGTCAGCCCACTTTGGCCACAGGCAGGAATAGGTTTGTTGGTACAATTTATGTACAGTCGTATTCATGAGAAAAGTCTGTGGTTTCACCAGGTATTGTATATGATGTTACTTGCTGGCATAACAGTGAGCCCTAGGAACATTGTGCATGGGGTCACATGACTGCAGAGTTATAATGAGATACTCATAGGCCCAAAACCCCAAGGGCAGACGGAAGGTTGAGTCTCCAAGTTCATGCAGTAACATACAATGAAGCACGTAACAGGCAGTTCAGGATGTCATAAAGTTGCATTGTTGTGAACAACCGCATGTTATTTGCAAAGACCATTTCATCTACATGCATTGTGATCTGTAATTCCCCTATTCATTGTAAATTCTAGGTGGTTACAAACATGGGAGGGTATGTCAACTGAAGCGCGTCTGAGGTTCCGTAAGCTCCATTTTTCCCCATTCTGTTATAATCCACTTCTCCCCATTAGGCACACCATCTGTCAAGAGACAACTCATTCAAAAGTCGGAACACAAATTAAATCGTTAAACTCTGCCTTTAGACTCACTTTTTTTTTTTAAGAGGGCAATTTCAAGCAAAGTTTGAGTGGGAAAAAGATTTTGCTGACTGCTTTTTGAGAAACTTAGATTAGTTTTTTGTTATGGAAACTTTTATTACAATTCTGGCAACAGCAGTTGATAGTTACACCCACAATAGACTTTTATTATTTAAACATCATATTTAATATTCACGTTTGTCACGTTTATCTTGTGGCAGTCTTGAGGCGAAAGAGTTACTCCCTTGTTTCTTCTATTTGGATGCTAACATTGCAGAGAATGCACTTAGGGATACAATCTTCCCATAATGCACAGTTGCACACATGTCTGAAGACATTAATCAGACAGGATGCAAGCTATGTGTCACAGAAATGGTTCATGTGTTGCCCATGAACCATTTCTGTTGCTCAATGCATGATTTCTATCTGTGGGCTAGCACTGTCTTGACGACCAATGCGGTCTCCAGTAATCACAGCTGAAAGGTTTTTCCAACTTTTTTGTCTGTTTCCGTTCTACTTAATGTTGAGGTCAGTAGAAGCCTTGATTGGGGAAAAAAATCATTGGAGTTATTCTGTACTTTGTACTGCATGGAGTTACATATCGAGATAACCTTGTCTGCTCACACAAGCTGTGACCATTGCTGTCAGTGACTAGGCTGAGTGGTTACACAGTGCTCTTATCACAGTTCGATTTATTCAATGGATGTCAAGTGTTCCAGGTTTCTTCCATAACTAGAGTGGGGTCTTTCATTGTCAAGGATTGGAGTTGGTCAGATTCGTCCCTGCTTGTGTAATGTAACCGTTTTAGTGGAAAAGGGTTGGGGCAGGGGTCATTCAGGGACGATAGACTGCCTGTCATTCTTCAGCGACTGTGGCTTTGTGGATATGGTTACTACCTGCTGTGGTTCAGGTTTACTGCTTAGAAGTGGGGGGGGGCAATTTCATAGAGCTGCTTAAGCACAAAATTTGCTTAAGCGTGAAAAACCTTGCTTGATAAATCAGGTTACCAGCCAAAACTCCATGTGATGTATATTGTTTTGGAATGGTATTCACCTGTCTTTTGGTTAGCATGACAATCACATTGAGTTTGAGCTGGTAACCTTTGTTTATTAAGCAAGGTTTTTTTGCGCTTAAGCAAATTTTGTGCTTAAGCAGCTCTATGAAATTGGCCCCCAGACCATAAAGGCATCGATATTGAAATGTAAACATGGAAAAGTTACCTGGTTGATTTTAACACATGTGGGTTTAGTGAACAAGTACCTAGTTGGGGCGAAAAGTTTACATAGACCTGGTAGAACAAAAACAGTTTTCCTCGAATTTCACAACTTCACTCATTCCTGCCAACTTTTCATAAGGACAGACAAGATGGATCTCTCTACTTAATGTACATGGTGTATACCTCAAATAAAAACACCCAGCAACACATATGTGATTCGTATATTTACAAAAAAATTGAAATTTCACATACTCCAACCTTAATATTTAGTGCCACTTTCTTTTCGTCACATCTCACGGTCGCAGTGGACTCCTTTCTGAAGTCTTTTGGAACAACAATAAGGGGGTTGATGTAAATTTTCTCCAAATGATTTTTTTCAGAAATATTACCATTTTGAACCATAGTGAATGTCAGTGAATATTTTCAATTGAAGTACACACTATGAACATTCAGTTGTGACACAGTTTGTCCGACCTTATTGCGAAAAAGTTGGCAAAACTATCCAGCAAAACAAAGAGGAAAACTGTTTTTCTACCAAGTGTACATGTATGTATGTAAACGTTTTGCCCCAATTGTTCACATGGGTTGAGTGGATAAGCACATGTACATGTACATATACATGCATACATGTGCCAGTTTGCAAGTGAATACATGGACATGTACGTGTACATGTATGTTGTCATGAACTGCAAGTATTTAAAAGTTTGTTGAACGTTTTAATAAAAGTGCTTCCTCATTTTTAATGAACCTTGTTGATTTCTGTGATCTGCAATGTTAGAGAGCGCTGTACATGTAGCTGTGCAGAAGGTCAAATGCTGCCGGTAGTGATTTGTGGTCTTATTAGGAATTTTTTACCCACGTCCAAGTTCTTATGCAAAATCAATTTTTAGGACAGGTTTAGAGTATTATGAGCGGATGTTTCAATTGCATTGAATGTTAGTTCTTCGTCAGAACTTCCAATGTTATATAAAAGGCAAATAAAGTCCTTGATGTTTGTTCAAGTCAGTAGCTTGTACTGGCAGAGAACTTACCCCTCAAATAATCCAAATCCATGAAAGTGTCAACCAGTACTACCACTCTGACATCCTTTCCAAAAAGGTTTATGAAGAGATCAGTGTCCAAAAAAACCCTGGTGCAAGACACTAAATATTACAAACTGTAAGATACCGGTACATGTTCATGTATTATACAAGTATGTGGTAATATATTACTGGATACTTTAGACAGATCTATTCTCCAGATCTGCCCATGTTCATTTGTCAGGCTCATACTTTGAAGATTGTCATTTTTACACTCTATTTGTTGTTTATTTTTTGAATTGCTTTCCTTTTTTTCCCCTGGTCTTCAGTTTGTACTCTTCCCCAGAGCTACTGGAAGACATTAAACAACACGTCACAACAATCAGCATAGTCCTTGTGGCATTATCTGTAGGTAAGAGATCAACTTTATGACCTTTTTTATATCTTCAAGTGGCAACAAGCGCATGAAATTCAAATGTGATTTTTGCTTTTGGCCTGTTTTTATGTAAATGTTCAGTGCAAAGTGCGTATACATGTCCCACACCCTAGATGTCGTGCATGGATCGTGCAGTTGTCTGCTGAAGGGCAAAGCTGAACTTTTCTCGCGCTACATATATACATTTACAAGAAGCTTTGATAATTCCAGAGAATTGAGGAAGTCAACAATTTCCTTCTCCTTCCATTGTCCTCCCTCCACTGAACCCCTCATCACTCAATCAATCGCTCATCAATACAGCTTGGAGCCCTGCCATTTAACTTATCGGACTGAGAATCTGACCTGACATTGAATACAAAGGCAGGCGTTCTACCTCCAAAGATTCTACAAAGGAGGTGAATGCTGTAAATGAAATCACCAGTGTGTTGTGTGCCTCCATCGTTCTCTCTCTCATCATTGTTCATCGTTCTCCCCCCCCCAAATGTATATTCCCCCAAACACGTTGGCTACAGAAACTGCAGAATTTTGGAGATAGCAGGCATCCAGAGAGATCAAAGAAATTCTTGGATGGTCGCGCCATCCTATGTATTCACAAGAAGACCGCACAAGATTTGCTACAGACGAGGCACAGTGATCCAGATCTGTGCGCGATCACTTTGTATGAAACAGTCGCACGATGTCAACTCTTTCCAGCAATGCAGTGCACAATATCGTCAATTTGAGTCCTTTAACAACGGGACTAGTATTGTGAGGTGCAGCCATGGCGCTGAGCACACCGTTTCAGTTCCACCTCCTCTGTAGGAGTGCTTGAGTTGTGAGCGTGCGTAATGCAAAGCCCATTAGCTTATGTGCACCAGTGAGGAAGTTTGAATGACTTGCCTCACAGCTGAGATGGAGGCATTGAGGCTATTTCCAAGGTTGAAAACCTTCCCCCTTTTTGACAAGTTGCCAATTTCCTTATCTCTTCCACAGGTTACTTTGTGTATGACCTCGCCGACATCTTAATCAGTCGACCAATCAGAACTACTTGGCCTTTAGCCATCCACCATGTAGTCGTAAGTACATGTGCCTTGCCTCAACGACTCAATTCCTTTTTAGTTATTTCCACTTATCCCCCTGTTCTCAGAAGAATTTTTTTGCATCCACTAAAACTAACGGAATCAAGGAAAAAAGCCCCTCGGATGTTTAACACAAGCCAAGAACAGGAAAGTTACTTCAAGACATCAATTGAACACTACTTTCTTTCCTGTACGTAATTCTGAAAACGAAACGAGCCCCATAAAAATGTTACAGTATAATTTCAGAACCCTAGGATGGGTCATTCGCTCACAGAACACACCACAAAAAGTCTGCGCTATTTTCAACTAAACCGTGCCAAATTTGAGCGTCTTCTGCGTCTGTTTTTTAAATCATTGTAAGATTTCGGACGCTTTTCATTTGAATCTGCTTGAAACAAGTCTCCATAGTGCAATTTTTCCTCATTTAAAACAAAAGAAATTTTCCCATCCTTTCATGACTTTTGCATTTGAATATTCAAATTCGAAAAGTAACATTCGAATATTCGACAACCGATTGAATATTCGGTTATTTGGATATTCGGCACAGCCCTAGAGGGGTGCATTTTATACATACATATACTCGCACATGTATGCTTTTTGCCATCATAACCATGGTAACCTAGAGGACAGTTACCCTCCAACAGGTGAAGGATTGAGGAGGGTTAGGGTTAATAGTGGGATACGATTGCAGTCTACCTGTATCATGTACTGCCCCTGTACATAAAAAACACTCTACCTCTCTTGTGTCTGTGCAGTAGTGGTTTCAAGGTCACATGACTCAACACTAGAGCTCGCCACAACAATCCATTTCCTCTCCCGTCATCACCCAATAGAAATGTTAGTTGGATTTGACCCCTTGTGTGTGTGTGCTGTGGGCAACAGGCCTGGAATGTGGGGGTGGGACGAGAAGGTCATGCAGGTCACGACCTTAATTGCCTTCTGGTAAAGCTGATATTGAGGTTCTGCCCTCCCCTTTAAGTAAAATACCAGCAAGTTCTGATGAAGAGAACATTTTGATCAAGGGGCGCTGTTGGAAATTTCACTGTGGGCGCGAGGCAATTGATATGGCTGTGCACCAGTACAGTTGAGGGAGGAATAAAGATGTTTTTAAGAATTTCACAACTCCAAGAAGTAGAAATCTGTCTTTGGGGAAAGAACAAAGAACAGATAAATAAAACTGTCACTGCAAAAACATGTCAATATTACACTGTACTTTGTCAAAATTGTACTTGTTGAAATGTGAAAAATACATGTCCAACATCAGTCCAACATCAATCAATATTTGAGCATAATTCCATCCAATATTTGAAAGGAGTGGTTGATTTTACTGGCAGAAGTAAAAAAGGAACTTGATCCTTGAGCATGTTGTGACTCTCCCAAAACTTGGCCTAAGGGGGGATTCAATATCGGTTGTGTGTCCAGTTTCTACGGAATTTTCACATTCTCATATTTAAAGCCCTGGTGATCACAAAGTTCTGTTATATTACAAATTGATCAAAATGTTTTTATTTGAACTTTTACAGTTAATGCTCAACATAAAGAGCACAGTTATGTGAAACCATTTCAATGTTGATCAAATTCTGGAGTCCCCATCTCTCATACTGTTTTACTCTTCTTTTAAAAATGCCAATTTATTTCCTCTTTTTTTCCAAAATTGTTACAGGGCAAGGTTAAGGTTAAAGGCTCAAGTGGATACTGTACATGTTGGCATACATGTACAAGTTTACAAGCAACTTTATCAAAATGACACTGGATTCCTTCAATTAATGTTCCTCCTGAATGTCTCGTTTTTCTTTCCCCTCTAGATTTGTTTCTGCTTCGGTATTAGTCTCCATCTACGAGCCTACATTGGTTACGCCGTGGTCGCGCTAGTGGCAGAAACAAACAGCATATTTCTCCATCTCAGACAAATCTTGCTCATCATGGGCGTGCCCAAGAGCGCCCCCATCTACCGGGTGAACGGCGCGGTCAACATTGCGACGTATCTGATATTTCGGTTCGGGACGCTGTTTTGGATGTTCTACTGGCTGCAATCGCATCGAACCGAGGTACCTCTTACGCTCTACACCATAGCTGCCGGGGGATTGGTCATCATGATTGTCATCAACCTGGTGCTTTTCAAACGCTTGCTTGTCAGTGACTTTTTATCACCAGGGGATAAACTGAAAAAGGACAAGAATGTTTTAGAGAAATAGCCCACTGGCACTGCCGTGGCATCCACAATTAACAGATGTACGTATCTATTATTATCACCGAAGCACTGAAGATGTGGTTGTGTTCACGCATCACTGGCTCGCATGACAGACATGCAGTGTCACGTTTTGAGGAGCTGCAAGAAGTTTGGAAGAAATTTTAAGCGAACATTCACATTGTCCTGATTTCAGAACGTTGGGTCGAATGTGGGAAATTCAGTTCAGTTTTGGCTTGGAGAGCTGAGAGAATTCTGTTAGGAAGTCTGCATGCTTTTTTCACTGTGCCTAGAAATCTCTGCTCACAGTTGCAGTAAGACCCATTTTACTGCATAGCAGAAAATGTTTGCTTACAGCCTTTCTTTATATGTGCATGCGTACATCTCAACTAAAGGACTGCATGTTGAGAGACTTTTTTGGCAGAATTCTCTAGTTAGAAGTAGTGGAGCCATGAAATTGGATCCCTGGATGGGATTTTGTTTCCATGGCAACAGCTGGGCACTGCATGTTGTCAACAGCAATGTGACTTGGTCTGTCCAAACCAGACCTTTCCAGGCAGGGTTGGAGTGGAAGTTTCACCCCTACAAAATGCAATTTGAGGCTGTCACAGACTAAAAAATGACATACGTGAAGTTCGGCCAACGAGAAACCATTTTCCATAACCAGACCCCAGTCTGTCAAGAGGAAGGTGTAATTTTTTTACAAATCGAAAACACGTCTTCGACAAGCCGGTTAGAAGAGAATTTTGAGAGCTTGTTACATGTACTAATGCGCCTGGAATGTTCGGACATCAGCATGCCATGCTGAGTTTTCAGGACTCTTTGTTCAAAGTTGTGAATTTGTTGCGCCGTATTCCACCCATCCCCGTCAGGGTTACTGGAAAAGTTCCAAATAAAGGCTGCATTGAACATAGTATTCTCACGTAGCACAAAATATGTTATTCTATGCAATTCGTTCACAGTAATTACTCTGTTATTTACAAACGTGTACATACATTAAACACATTAACTTTAAGTCAACAACTATCACTGTGGGATGTGCAGTACATGTTCACAGGAAAGAAGTATTTAATCCTTATGGTTCTAGTTTTACGCTCCAGAAGAAACTCTTGATGTGTGTAATGAATGAACTGCTGATAAGTTGATTAACCTCCTTCTCGAGTCGGCTCAAAAAACTTTTCCCAGCAATGCCACAAGCACAAGTTCAATTTTTAAGAACAACTCTCTGGACTCAGAATGCCTACCAAGACTGAATCTGTCAATCCTGAAGAGGTCCTGTAGTTTCTACGACCAGCACGTCGTATGATTTGATAGCTCTTGCGAGGTCTGATAATCCCGTATTTGGGCAACGAGTCTTTGGTTTATCCACACTCTAATGCTATTAGACCCGTGGTATTTTGTACAATTAACTTCAATACCTGAACCTAAATACAGTTCTTTTCTTGCAAAACTCAAAAAGGCAATTTTTAGAGAGTTTTTTGTTTTACCAGTGGCTTGTTAGGAATTTTGTTTTGTACAAAAGCACTTGTATGAAGGCAGTTTGGGCTAAGGTTATGCCATTCTCAGGTGAGGAAGTTTGCGTATTTTGAATTTTATTTTTTTTTTTTTTAAGGTTTGGGAAATCTGCCGGCTGTATCAATGACAGAATTGGTAATGATTCAGCAACTGTCTAGAGGGAATGTTTGTGGTAATTCTGTCTGTTTGTCGTCTGTGTGTGGTCATGGTGGTGGAGTGAGACTGCCAGATTTGAATACCAATATCCAACGGTAATCATGATGTACTCTGACTGAAACGAAAAATGGGCTTATATTGGATTTCCATTCTAAAACAAATATTAACCCTCCTATGCAAATATGCATTCTTGACACAGTTGTCATATCAGTCAAAATCAGTCAAACTTCCCATTATGTGTCTGTGTACCGGGGGAAATCAAGCGGAAGGAATATTGGACTGTTACAGCAGAAGGAGTGTTAAACTAGAAAAGAAAACAAAAATTGCCACAGAACTGTCTGCTGCATGGAGCACATTGTGCCACTTATAACTGTTGAAAACACACCACATGCAGGTGGCGATGCCATTTTTCAACACTTCTCAAAACTCCTACAACTCTTCCCGATTAGGAGATCAGTAACTGATTAATTCCGGCGTGATTTACCCTGCCAACAAATTCACTAAGACCCGGTGGTGTTGTCCAATTTCTGTAAACTGTTTCTCTAGAAACATTCTAACAGGCAGTCAACTTCAAACAGCATTGCACAGTTCTGTATGGAGCTTTCCTCGTCATTTCATTTGCACAATTATATATTTGAGTTTTCTTCCTGTATTGCAAAGTATGCTTTTTTTGTTAGCAAACTGTCAGAAACGTTTCCACATTCACAAGGTGGCATCTTCAGGATGACACTTACGTCCTGAAAACTGTACGCAGAGTTAAAAGTAAGAGAAACGAGTCTTACACAAGAACTGCTCAACAGTGTGGGCCGACAGAATGATTGGAACAGGCTTTCTGTAATGCTACGTCATTGCTTAAATGTTTTTTGAGTTATGCTGCAGCTGACATTGGTCACTAAATTATTAATGCTTAATTCTAAAAATACATGAATGCTTGGAATTCACTTTAAATTAATTAATTGATTTGTAATGGTGTCATTAAGGGTTAAAGTTAATGTAATTGATTGCATTTTCCCCCCCTGCATTTGTGCATCAGTGTGCTTGGTACTAAACAGTTCATTGGATTCAATTGCTGTGTATTTGTAAAACCATTGTCAGGAAAATTGCATATCATTTTGAGGCTCACAGGAACTTATAAAGGGCAGTTTATCCAATCTGTTCTTGTATTGCTGTTTATTTCTATGAATGGTTTTATTTACCGTAAGAAGAAAGGGTTGATTTCATGGCGATTTGGACAGTTTTCCTCCCCAATTTTCTGTTACGGGGTACGCACAACTTCTTTTCTGCTGAATTTTTAAGTTCACAACCCTAACTAGCCACAAATCAATGACTACCGTACTTCAGGAAAATAGGCCTGGTCGGTTGATTTATGACCTGCAGTTATTCACCTGAAGGTCGTCTAAAAATAAGCTCTACTGACTGCTTTCTTCCTCGTTTGAAAAGCTGAATAATTTTCTCGTAAAATGAACAAGTTGGGTTGACCTGTGTCTCTATAAACAATGCCACCCTCCGCAATGCGTCACAAAGCAAAGCCCAAAAGGAAGGATTTAGACCACAGAAAAGTCAGCCATTGTAAACGTGAAACAGAGACCCGGTAGCAATAAAACAGATGAAAGCATTGGCAAAACAGAATATAAATGATGATTCCCAAAGACATCTGGACCTGCCCCAAGTTCATCGGCTCTCAAGTGCTCTCAAGATAAAATACCAACTGCCACTGGCTAATTAATACGATGCTAAAGTTTATTCTCAACGGACATGGTGGAAAGGCGTTTAATATTCATGATCAAGCAGTACGTTTCCATTTCTGATTCTTGCTTTAAACTCACAGCTGTGGTGTTTCATAAAAAAATCTTGATTTAAAATCTTCATTTTTTATTTTATTTTTTTTTTAATTATTTGAAGCATTTCAATGCTGAATGTTGACGGTCCCAAAGCTCCCAAAGTTTACATCATTTTTATCGGAGACTGATCTGAGATAAGCTGAATAGCTGGTTAATCCACGTGGCAAAGGAACAAAAAATGTCATGAGGTCAACTTTTGTAATTACACCAATTTTCCATCAAAATGTGAACATTTTTTGAGGAAATACTGGCTTTCAATTACCTGTGTTAGTCACAAGTGCAAATTCAATCGACAGTGCACTGGCCAGATAAGAATCCAGATCAGGTTACAAAGTCACGTTTACCAGTTTTCCTCTGATCATTTCCCGGCCGATTTCTGCTTCTTGGTCGTAGTCGTCTTCGCCTTTGGTCCCTTGGCTGCCTGTTCCTGCTCATACTGCTCTCTCCGGCTTGTCAGCTTCCGAACCTTCAAGGAGACCACCACAATGAATGATGAACTTTTAAGGCTCAGGCCATATTATGTGGCTGTGGCTAAGGGCAGCATGTATACCTATGGGGAGCCACTGTCTAGCGGCTGCAGACACTTCCCATAGATTCCTGTATTACTCAGCCATAGCCAGTTGATTTGGACACACAGATATTCCACTTGGTGAAAAGTTTCCAGCTGCATTTTATTCCATATTTTAAAATTCTTTCCTTCTGGAAGTGTGCGCAACATGCTAAATTTTAAACTTATTGGGAACTGGCAAAAATTGATGGAAGAGGAAGCCTGAGAGAAGAATTCAAGGATCACTTGAGGAGTTGACAAGGAAAAGTTCTTTCCTTCACATGTTTCTGTGCATGTTAACCACTTCGTGCCAGGGCATTTTTCAGTGTTCATGAAGCTGGGCCGGCATGACTATCATTTTTTCCGTTTTCAAAATCCTTCAAATATTCATCCTTCCATTTAACGGTCGTTTGTAGCCGCACAAAGCAATCTTTAGGCACTACTCTAAGTTGACTGGTGACCTTCATTGATGCCCGAGTATTTCAGCCAGGCCTGCAGCCTTGTAAACAGAGCCCAGATTGTGCGGTGTTATACAAATGTCTTTTGTTCACGAANGTGCTGTGTGGCTCAACGCTGCGGTGGTGGAGAGCTTTTGTCCCCAGTGGTAATCCGCTTGCTCTCAATGCCCCAAACCCTGGTATACGGTTTCAAAATAACGCTGGATTATCACCACTTTTGAGAAAGAAAAATGCCGGTAATGCCCAGCAGCCTGGTCTTTTATTCGGAGTACAGTCTTTTGTTACAGGGCCCTGTTTCCTTTGTCCGGGTTCGGAGACCCCGGCCACGCATATAAACCATACGGCTCCGATTTCGGAGTCCCCGGCTGGTAGTGGTTATAGACAAACCCAGCAACCACGGTGACACTATCACCAGCTTTGTAGTAGCCCCCAACAATGGCTGAAAATGAGATAACTATGGTATGAAATTACTGCACTGTGCAAAACCCACCACCATGCATTCCACCATTAACGGGGGCCATCCAAAATGATCAGTGAAATATCGCTGGATTCATCTTCAGGTAGATTTGTTTGGGGGGGGGAAACTGGAAAGAGTTTAAGACACTCATTGACCGCTTTTACTATTGAGGCCAATACTGCCAAGGTGAAATGATCCAGTGTAAATGCCCCACCCAAAATTTCAAACTTGGCAGCCTGAGTTGAAAGCCTGGAGACTACTTTTTTTAAAAGTGGTGGGACACAGGCAAAAATCAGCAGGCTGCTAAGATACTTGCTGAGGGTATATGCTTTGAGAGTACATCTTCTCCAACAGTGTCTCCGGAGGTAAATGACCTGACCTACCTGCTTCTGTTTCATTTTGCGCTTCTTCATGAGTTTCTGATACAGCCGCTTGCGTTTCTTGGTCATCATCATTTCTTGCAAGGATCGCTCCATCCGCGCCTCCTTCTCCGCCTCGTAGACGGGATTGATGGACTGCACCTGGCCTGCCTCCACGGACAACTTGGACGAGTCGGCCGCCTGGACGGTACAGAGAAATCAATTCAAACACAACATCCTGCTTATAACAAGAGAAATATTTGATCAAGACTTTGCATCCTTTGTTTTCCAGTACTAACAACAAAGGTCTCTGTCGTGACAACGAAATTTGTCCCCCAAACCTTGTTAGAAAAGGTGTGCAACTGTACTGTATGGAGGACGTACTCAGTAAATGAATGGATTAAATGCCTATTTTGAGTTGAAGACCACGTACTTTCGTCTTCACATCCTTGTGGTGTTATTTTGGGTCTCTTTTTTCAAGGTTCGGTCTCATCCAGACTTCAAGTCTACACTTTCCCTGTTTCTGCACAATCCCGGACCTACACCAAGCATAGGCTGCATCCGAATCTGCTGTCTAGAGCTAGGTCTAGGGCTTCCCTCCCTTGGAAATGTGCGGAGACGCGGAGACAATAGACCTAGCCGTAGCTCTGGAAGCTCGTTTCGGACACGGCCTAAAATGCAAATCATTAGATCAGCTAGAAGGTGACCACGATGTCTACAAACCTTATGCTGTTTGTCCTCTTTCTGCTCCTTGCGATCTTGTTTCCTCTCCAGCTGACTCAAGTGCTTCTCTTCAACCTCCGCGAGATGCGATTCTTCTTCGTCCTCGCTGGCATCCTCCCCTTCATCTTCCTCATCCTCCGACCCATCCATTTCCTCCTCGTCCTCTTCGGTCGTCCTCCCTGTGGAGGGCAGAGGAAATCATGCATCATGCTGACCAGTTACACTTTTCTTGGGAGGAAAAACTTGGTGTCTCTGCATAAAAATGACTCTTCCATTTAGTAAATGATTGATCCATTTCCTAGCTCGTGCCAATAGGTGACACAGAAGGACCATGTGGCAATTTACAGTGGGAAATATTTCAAAGCTGTACCAACCACGAAAATTCTGATCACAAAGTTGCTTTTTAAGGCGGTTGCCTGTAATTTTCTCTACAATTGGTGAATACTGTTCTGTTCCAATACCCAGAGCCACGAAATTTAACCATGATGGGAAATTAGAAAAAAACGTAAAGAAAAACCCTCCAGTAAAAAATTCTGTGCATAATTATTTCCAAGGTGGGGCATGAACCACAAATACCATAATGTAAGTAAAGCTGCTTCACAGCAAGAAAGAGCCCAACAGCTTTACCGACAACCTCAGACAATGGCGTTCCTGTGGCTGGATTCGAACCGCTGCACATCAAAATGCAAGTCATGTGGCTCTACCACTGACCTGTGTTGATGCCCATTTGTCGGTCCAGCAACGTTCTCTTCTCCGGCGGTATGTAGTCGCCCTCTTTCTCCTCGACGAAGGGGGACAGATGCGGGGGTAGAACCACCCCTGGGAAGTACTCCTCGACTGGGAGGAGGAGACGAGCGTTGACACTGTCCACCACCCACTGTGGCTGCACGTAGTACCTGGGGGAACCCAACAGCGAGAACTGATGATAAATGCTCCCATGGTGGGGTTTGAACCGTGCACCACTGAAGTACAAGCACAGCTGCTCAAGTGAATGTTACCAACAGCAAAAAGAACCCCAATCTCTGGACATGGTGCTGTGGAAAGTCTGAAAAAGCTAGTTAGATTCAATACACCTGGCTACTTTGAGCTGGAAGAAAACCAGCTTCGACTTGCCTATCCTGCAAATCCAGTCAGCATGGTTACCAACTTTTTCAAAGTCTGATAAGGAACTTAATTTTAGTGGGTTTGGGGCAACAAAGACTTTCTTGAGCAACAAGGCCCTTTCCAACTTATCCACAATCATCCACTTAGCAGGAAACCGATGCCACATTCCTTGTACTTAAAGTAATACGTAAAATAACAGTAACTGGGCTCTACCTCCATCAATCCTACAAAATTCTAAACACCGTCAAATCGCTTTGAGGGATCTAGCAGGGCAAGGATTGTGAACTGATGATGACGCCAGCTCACCTGGAGAGATATTCCTTGCGTTGTTGGGGTCTGTCCACAATCTGGTGTGTGATGCTCTCGTCGCTGGCATCGTATGTGGCTCCGATGAACAATGTCTTGTCCCACGATACCTGACCACCGAAACACCTAAAAGGCAAGAGTAAATGTTCGCTTATCATGCTCACGTCTGCAAGGCTGACCTACAAAGGATGTGGAAGCAACATGGTCAAGCTGACGGCATACTAGGCACCCAAGGCAGCAGCCAAACACCCCATATCTGAACACGAAGCACAGCCAGAGATTGCAAGTGCTGATTTTCAGAGAGGGACGAAACTCTGCAAACCCAGAGCAAAGCCCTTGGCATGGGAGGGGATTAACCAACAACCCAGGACGACAGTGATGGAGTGTTTCTTGCACTAGCCATCTCTACATAAGGCTCACTCCACAATGCTTGAAAAGTTTCTGAAATCTTGGCCTACCGAATAAGAAACGTCAGCATCTCTCGCGGCACCTCCCTAGACAGGAAGAACTTGCATCCTTCAAACAGTTTCTTGAACTTGGCTTCCTTGTCCTGCTCCGCTCTGGCTTCTCGTATCGCCTCGCTCTCCAGGCTCTAAGGAGAAAAAAAATAAAGAACCAAAATGCACCTCACAAAATCACTGTACAGTTGACAGAGAACCAAACTTGACTGCCTTCAAGCTTGAAATTACTTTAATTGTGCTGGAGGATGTAAGAGACAGTAACAACTTACAAACTTTGTGAACAATAGACAACATTTGTTGGCCATCTTGAATTGAACGGAAGGTAAGACTTTACATTTGGGAAACCAGAGAGTAAAAATAACAGCGTTGTAACAAAACTTCAGACAAATTCATGCCACTTTGGGCCCAAAACAATATCGTCCACGGAGAGTGAAATAATTCCCTCCCACAAGTGATTAAGACCGTGTATTATTGATAATGACATAGTTGACCCCTTTACAGGTTTATCTTGCCATGGATGCCTCATCTAAGACTAAGCGGGGAATATTTCAGATGTTTGTTTTCCAACTTACCCCACCGGCCATCAACTCCTCATCCTGCAAATTCTCCTCTTCGTCCTCCTCTGCGATTGGCTCCTTGCTGACCTTGGCCAGGTCATGGGTCATGGCCGCGACCCTTTCCTCCTCTTCTTCCTTGTCCATGCAGAAGCTGCTCTCGTTCTCCAGCTGGCTTGCTGAGCGTGATTTTTCCATCAACGACAACTGTCATAGCAACAACAAAAAATAATCACAAATTTTCATAACAGACAGAAATTCCTATCTAGGCCATAACTTTCTCTAAAGTGAATCAAATGACACATTTCTGACACGGACTGTCACGAAACTTTTGTATGAAATGATGGAAATACCTTTGGAGGATAGTGGAGGTTGATTGATGCATAAAGTTTGAAGTTGATAAAGCCAAGAAGAGTGCTGTAGAACTCGACAAACGTCGACATGATTCTCAGATCAATGTCTCTGGGACGCTGGAAAAAAAAAATCACACCATGGTTTGAAATCTTAGTGCTGCAAAACTTGGAATTAGCTTTCGATAGACATAAGCATTGGCACCAAACTTGGGACATTCCTTTTCAAAAAATCAGCCAATTTCTTGCAGATCTATGTCTGTACTTACTGAGTAGTTGAAACTGTACGGTACAATCCATGTTATCGTCTGTCCCTGAATCTCAGCCTGGTAGTAGATGCCTTTGATTGACAAGAATACCTGCGACAAAATTTCAAACAAGACTTTGCCAGTGTTTTCACCACCCCTTTCAGTTTATTTCATAAAACAGCAAAACACCACAACGTTTTAAGACCCTGTCAACGTGGACTGAGCCCTTGTGGTATTTATGCATTCAAAGGCAAATCCAACGTGAAGTTATAACTCGAGTGATTTATTCAACCGGTTCGCACAGGAGGTCGCATGAAGATAATTAAGCAATTTGTATTCAAAGGGGCACCTGGTGAGTTGAAACACTGGTCATTCACTCAGCCCCTGTTGGCCTATCTCCTTAGTTTATTTGGTCCATCAGCCAATACAACCGCAACCCTGAAAGACAGGCCTCCCTGTTTTCACAAATCCTCAAGTTGAAATATCACACAAATATGGGACAAAGGACTTTCAAGACTCAAGTCGGTATTTATGGCATTTGTCTGGACTTGAAATGTCTTCCAGTAAGGCCGTTTTTCAGCCAACACTTTTGGCAGGTGGTCAACAAGATTTAGAGATTATCCTCCTTGGTGTCCATTGCGCCAATACCTTCCTGAGTGACCTCGAAGCAATGATGAAATGCATGAACTCCATCATCAGCCGACTGCACAGCGGAATCAGTCTGCTCTCCAGCTTGGCGTTCTTCTTCATGGCTGCGAACGTCGCGCACATCGTCAGCGGATCGTCCAGATCCCGCAAGGCATCCACAAATGTGGGGTATCTAAATCAAAGACAGGAAAATTTCGACCTTCACTCTGTAAACCTCTTCAACCGTGTTATTTGCTGTTATTCCTGGTTACTTTTACTGCAAACTTTCCTTGATCCTCCAAAATCCTCCACTGTGCCTGGAAACAATGGCACATTCTATGGACTTCAACTTTCAAGGGGCATCAAGCTCCATGGAAAGTAACAGTGTCACAGCTCTGCCTCCCTCAGTCCTACAAATCCTCCGAAAAGCCAAAGTGGATTTTGAGAAACCTGAAAGGAATAGGGCTGATAAGCGAGATTATATGGCCTGATTACGCACTATCCAAGGAGTAAAGAGGGACAAAGTACCAACAACGACAACTGGGGACTATGTGAATATGCAATGCTAAGACAGCCAATCAGCTCCACTGACAGACAGATGGTGGCACTCACCTTTCTTTGACAACGTGATCCAAGTTATAGACAGGTTTATTGTCCACTAATCTGTCCAACCGACCCCACTCTCGTTTCTTTCTGGCTGTCTTGATTTTCCTGGCAAAAATCTGGAGAAAAGCAAAACCAACCAAAAAAATAACTATGAAAAGATAAGCACCAGAAATAAATATTTCCCTTCCTCTCTGACATGTTATCAGGGCTTTGCTGTGTATCTCAAGACATGAATAAACAACATTAGCCCTAACCCTCCTCAATCCTTCACCTGTTGGAGGACTGAGGAGTGTTGGGGTTAGCATTCAAAGTTTTGAATCAGACTAATAAATGCCTTGAAATTATGTCTCTGAAAACTTCCTACATTTACAATGTTCCCTCTTTCAATTATTAAAAATAATCAGTAAAAATACCTTGTTCCGAATTGGCAACATCTCATTAGCCTGTATGTTTCCTGATTGGGATGATGCATTTGTCCCAAATGAGGACAGGCAATACTTCCAAAGCAACATTCAAACCATTCCAAGTTTAGACACGTTCAGTAAACCACAAAGTTCAAAATTACACTGGTATAAAATCAGAGCTGATATCGGGAACTGACCTTGTGTGCTCTGAATTTATGTATGATTGGTTCGTGGGCGAGAAAAAGGATGTCCTTGCTCCGATAGAACGTTCTCGGAGCCTTCTTGCCTTTGTTGGCTTTAGTCGGGTTGTTGGGTTGGACTGGGTAAATCCCTTTGAGAATGCATAGTCGCCTGTAGGGGTTTAGACAAAATTATGAAAGGATTCAGAATTACAGCAGACAAGAAATTGAAAAATGACCGTGGTGCATTTTGATATTCGGATGATAAATGCTATCTTCATATTCTACATGATTTTTGGGGCACGATGGTCGATCATGCTGGTATCTGTTGACAGCAGGATCAAATGATCCCCTTTTCACAGCTCAGAAAAAAGTTGTGTAGAGGCAGAGATTTCACAGATATTTGATTGACAGCTCAGCTCCATTGACTGATCACTGCGACCCACCTATTGTGCCTAACAACTATCAATGAATTATCATTGTTGAATTTTAAAAACTTCACCTGAAATCGACCAATGAGAGCTGTAGCTTCTTGACTGCAGATGCTCTGGTGATGAAATTTGTGGCTGCACCACTGGTAAACTGTAATTAAGACAGGCATACTGAAGCTAATAGCAAATTCATTTGTCAACTGAAGTTTAACCACTATCATACAAGAATTTCCATTCTCATGTTGCATTCTTCTGAAGTAAATTGTACCGCTCAATTAACATGAATGTTACGCCCCAGCCACAGCATACCAACTGCGGTTGGGACAGTCCCAACTACACTGCTGCAGTCGGGTTGGCCCAACTATTCTTGGTTAATCTCTATAATACAGAAAATTTCTCAACCTTGTCCAAGTCTATGCACTTCACACCTGACATTCATCTAAAATATGGCACTTCATCTACATGTACATGAAAACTCATTTCTGCAAGCGCAAGTTGTTGATGAAAACAAAATGACTTTGGAACATACTATAGAACATGCACACACTGTACCCCTGTGCTGTAGTTGGGCCGGTCCCAACTGTAGTTGGGACTGACGCTGTAGTTGGGGCGTAACATGACTAAATTAAAAAGTGTATGTTTCATTCAGTACATGATCAGTGATTACCCCCGGAACTGTGGGGTCTGACGTCTGCCCTGGGAGCAGGGCGGACGTCGGACTCCACAGTTCTGGGGGTAATCAGTAAACACGAACAAATTGGATTTACGTCCTCAAACTAAGTCAAAGCCTAATGAAGGTCTTGTTGTAGACACCATTACCACAACACCACGACTGCAAGTAAATAAGGACATGAAGGAACAAATTCCACACAGCCTTTCCAATTTTCATGCGAAGTTGCATAGGCTATAGAGACAAGGACTAGTCATTATGTACATGCCTACATGTACGCTTCACTACCGTGACTGTACAGTCTACAGACATGACAGACTGTCAATTTCCATGTGGTCATTGTACTATTTCATCATTATTTGTATTGGGGGACAGTATTACTATTAGTAACAGCATGATTAAGAAACCAACTTACCTTCTTTTTTTCTCGTCCCATTTTGGGAATTACGGTATCACAAAAACCTTAATGAAATATTAATTGAATAACTGTGGTTATAACTGATCAAAAGATGAAAATAAATTCGATCATTTACTGATTTGCTGCGCTACCCTACCAATGCTAACGTCACTGATTTCCACCACACGTGCAATGCTAGGTAAAAGACGCCACCAAGAGGCTAACCCAAGGCAGTACAACCGTCTGGTAACCATGAAGTCAACGTATAAGTGGCGCGAATTACGTTACGAAGTCTGGGAATCGGGCTCATATTTTGTACGATCGAAATAATGCGTAGACTAAAACTAAGACTTAAGTAATTTACTGACAAAGCAGGCCTTTCCATCGTTGAAAAGGTACATGGATTAAAATCGTTTTAGAAAGAGTTCCAACTTCCAGATACGGACGCCAGTAATTTTTTCCGGCAGTGAATTAGCCGTCAGAAAGCAAACACATGTCTCGATCCAGAAACGTTCAATTTGGAGGGAGTAGGCTACTAAGTACTAGTAGTAGGCCTAGGCCTTTTATTAAGTACTAGTCCTACTTCAGTCATGTCAGTGTACCTAAGTTACGTAGCAAGCATGCTTTAACACTTAGCCCAAGTCTCTTCGAATTTTTCAGACCTGTCTCGTAGGGTTTGTGCACGGTGTCAAGCACTGAAGTAGCGTCCACATATGGAACTCTTTCTTTTGAGACACCTAATCATATTTGTTATTCATTTTAAATATTATTACTTTAAGTAATTTAGACTGGGGTGATATGATGGTACTGGTCATGCATGATAGACTATGATAGAGGTTGAACATAAAGGTATGATGTTACGATGTGTGATTTATGGTATGTGGTCACATGCCCTCTTGCACAATGGAGTTGGGGGAGGTAGGGGAACTGGACGTGGTGGGGGTGCAACTGCAAGCACCTGTTTTCAATTTCCATGGTAATTCTACGTAGGCCCTACTACTAGGCCTACATTCTTGTCATGGTTATTGTAAAGTCTAGTGGGGTGACCATGGCAACTGTGACAGCAATTATTATGCGGCATACATGCATGTCCTACCACACCCCTTTAGTTTCCATCCATTTTTTTAAAGTGTTTCTCCGTCTTGATTGCAGCGTTAAATGTTGCATCTTCTAAGGAAGCTAATCTCCCGATGTCTGAAATGTCTGATGGGATAAGTGAGGACACGTCTTCCCTAGACACTCTGCTGAGCAAGTATGGCAGCAGCAAGGGATCAGTCCATCTGGCCCAGCAAGGAGAATCCTCCACAGACGACTACGAAGAGCAGGGAAACAGGGAAGAGTACTCCAGTCAGTTCTTGAGGGAAATCAGAGAACGAGCTCAAGTGAGTGGACAGAGGCTTGATTTTGGTTGGCAGGACTAGAGAGTTTTCAGGTTGGGGGCCAAAGCTAAATTCAGTGATGTTACTTTGGCCCCTGGCCTAGGCTAAGTAGAAATGTTGCCATAGAGGAAAAGCTAGAAAATGCTGACATCTGAAACTTAAAATGACATGTTGCTGTTTTGACTAACTGTTTAAAGAAATACTTAGAACAGACTGTAAGTTGAAAAGAAGATTATCCATAATTATTTACTGACAGGCTTTCATGCGTTCCTTTTGACTGTGTTAGATTTTGAGTCGTAATGCGGCAAAGACTCGCCAGGCAGCCTTGCAGCATGTTGTCAACGCTGAATCGGCTAAAAAAGTCAGAGGAGCTCCCTCCGTGGTGAGTACTTGTGGTATGAGTGTTCTCATCTCTCCATCAGTTCCAAGCTGAAGTGCTCCCTCACTGGAAAAGAAGAGACAGCTGGGCAGGAATTTTTCCAAATGAAGTCTGGCATGCACCTGGCGCACACCTAAAGAGCGTACATATACATCCAAATAGAAATTAGCGTGTGCTCGGGTTGACCCACAAAAAAATGCATATAACCTGTGTACACTTAAGCAAGTCCCTATCAAAGAATCATCATTGCTGTACAACACACCCTCTTCTACCATCAACTTTTATAACTCAGTACATCAGTGATTACAAGTGTTTCCTGGTATTAGTTGGACCGAAAAATGGAGCACGTTCACTGATTGTCAGTGTATAAGTGAATGGATTTAATGCTGAAATGAAGACAAACCACTGGGCTAATTCCAAGCTATGCAATTTTTTGATCTCCAAGTTTTAATTCAATTTGTTGCTTTGCAGGACTTGTTTGTTGATGTCATCAAGAGAACCGACATCTCCGATGAAAGCCAAACGGAAGCTGCTGCACCTCCGATTGATGATGATCTGGCGGCGTACTCCTCGGATGACCTCCTCCAACCGGTCGTTTCTCTTGACTCCACTCCCTGGGGTGTGGAAAATGAAGACACTCTAAACACTTCCAGTGATTATTATAGAGGCCTTCAAATCGAGCCTTGGGGAACGTCTACGACAGAGTCTTGTGATGACAATGACAGTGATGGCAGTGACGACAGTGACAGTACTAGTGAGGAACTGATTGACAGTGATGATAATGATGTTATCGATGGGAAAGGAGATATGACCAGGTTAACCAGCGATTTAAAACATTCTGAACCAGTCGTACCACCAGGAGATATTTCAGAAGATTTTGTTTTCACGTCATATGCAATTGGTGAGAAAGGAGAAAGAGAAACTCTAGGACACGAAAGCCCGGAGCGGCACTTGCAGTTTCAGCCTGAAAGTCCAGCTCGAGGTTTGGAAGGTGCTGAAGGAGATACTGGAGAAATCGGTCATTGGGTTGAAGACGCTTATGATGAAGAAAATGAAGGAGACGGCAAAGATGAAGAGGAGCAGCTTGAGGAGGATAGGAGAATTAACAGAGTTGACTTTTTGTCCGTACCAGCTGATGTTCAGGAGCGCGTTTCCTCGTTCCTTGATGGTCATCGGGTTGAAGAAGCTGACGATGAAGAAAATAAAGGAGACGGCAAAGATGAAGAGGAGCAGCTTGAGGAGGATAGGAGAATCGACAGAGTTGACTTTTCGTCTGTACCAGCTGATGTTCAGGAACGAGTTTCCTCATTCCTTGACGAGATGCTAGGTCAAGAGGTCGAGGAGGCAGGTAGGTCAGAAGAAAGCAGGGAGGAGGATGTAATGGACAGCATCAGTCAAGAATTGTCATCTTGGGGTGAGAAACACTTGGTTGAAGCAGCTTCAAGAGAGTCAGCATCATTAGAACAGGTCACCAAAAAGGTGGAGAGGTCTGAAGAGAAGAGGCAGGATGATGATGATTTGATTGACAGGGTCAATCAGGAATCGCCATCTCAAGCCGAGGTGGCTTCAAGAGAGTCAGTAGAACAGATTGCTAGAAGTGAGGAGCGTCTTGAAGATGCGGCAGGTTGTGATGTGAAGAGCAAGGTTGGAGATGCTTGGGTTGAGACAAAGGAGCAGAAGTCTGTTGGATCAGTCGAGCACTTGTCTTCACTTACAGTTGATGATGAGGGTCCTGCAGCTGACACTACGTGTAGTCAAATTGCTCTGACATTTTCTCTTGGAGAAGACACCAGTGAGGTCGTCATTGAAGAGAAAACGAGGCAGGAAAACTTGAAGAGTTTGATGGAAGTTGAGGTCAGATGTGCCAATAATGATGGGTTGGAATTAGAAGTCCTGGATGAAGGTAACCAGGCGTATCTCAAAGAACAGCAAAGTGGTAACTCTGACAAATTAGGAGACATTTGCCTACATCAGTCCAACTCTTCATGCTTTACAGATCCAAGCAACTCAGTGACCAAAGAACCAACATTTGAGGACTCCCAAGATCCAAACCAAGACACCTTGCATTCAGAGGCAGGAGCGACACTCTACAAAAACCAACATCCATTCAGCACTTCAGAGCAACAGCCGGTGAATTCAAAATCAACTCACTCAACCTGTTCAGATGCAGTTGCAGAAATCTCAAAAACTGTGGAGTCTAGCCCAGGGGAGCATTACACAGAGATAAGTGAACATGCTGAAAAATCAAAGACCTGCTCTGAACAACCATGGAAAAACGTTCCTCCTGAAGACAAATTGGTCAACGTCACTGGTGATAAAGATGCCACGCACAAAGTTGTTCTTGTGGAAGACCACTCGAGGTCAGTTAAACATTTCACCACACCCAGGCAGCAGCCAGAAGTGAGAAAATTACAAGCATCTCTCATTCGAGACGGTGCGTTGGACCAATCTGACAAGCTCTCTAGTGACGAGCGTCTGAAGGGACCAGGTAATGTTCGGAGCCTGATCGCAAGGTTCAACAGCCAGAGCAGCGGCAGTGCCAGTCCTGTGGAGTCCCCGCACTCTGATAGGTCCTTCGAGTGGAACATCTCCACCCTGGACAGTAGGCGGAAAGGCAGGGAAAGATTTTCAAGCACCGGTAGCAACAGCTGTGATGCTGACAAGACAAATGTGACCTTTCAGGTGAGTGAAATTCTGAAACGGAAACAACTAAATGCTATGATTCAAGCAATTTACAGACTGTCAGCAGAGGCGGCAAATCCAAGCGAGTCCACCCCGCATTGTTGGATTACGTTGACATCATATGACTCCATTCATGCACAGCTCTACATCTGAATACTTTGTCCACGCTTTCAAAACCATGTCTTGCAGTGTCATGCCTCGATCAAACTTGTTTGTCCATTTGGTGGCTGGAATTGACGTGACTGACATCTGCCATCATCCATCAACCTGCAAATTGGAAATCGATTGGGGGATAAATGTCGAGCCTCACGATTGTTATAAATTGCTTCTTTCTGAAAGGAACTACCATAGTGCAAGTGTTGTATAACACTAAATGAAACTGTGAAAATTCCTTTTTTTGTCTTCTTGTGATCTCTGTCAGTCTTGAGATTTCCATCAGTCTGCCAGAGACAAGAAGTCACTTTTATAAAAGCAAAATAACGAAATGGTCATTGTAAGCTCAAATCCCAGCATTTCCTTACAGATTGACTGTTACCAACTCCATTAATTTATAGTCTATATTTATACATGCCCATTATTGTTATTTGGTTTTTTTCCAGCTTTCAGCCAGCAAACCATCAGGCGAGACGACAAACAATCCTCAAGACATACCCTGGATGCGGGAACTGCGAGAAAGGAGGCGGCAGCGAGAACAGAAGACAGTCTTGGGGCAGCTGCCTCCAAACAGCAGAGGGGAGTCTGGGAACTAGGCAGACTGTCATCTCAAAAGCAATACAAAGTGTGATCCCCCAAAAAGGCGAGGGCAAATACTGTTCCTTTTAATTATATGTCAACTGGCAAACTTAGCAGGGTTTAAAAAAAAAGACACTCCTCTCTGATGGTGCTTTTATTTCATCCGATTTTCTTTTGGCGATCCAGAGATATGTCCCGGCAAGCATAAGCACTCAATTCCGAGTTGGTGACACTTTTCAGTACACTCCACAGCATGTTTCAGTGCACAGTGCCGTCAGGATAATCTCAGACTGTAAATGTGAAATGTACGTCTTCTTGTTTCGATTAGGTCCAGCAAGCAGACTACAGACTGGCTTTAACAAAATTTTAAGTCCTTGCATTTTACCGGGACGAATCTCTAGATTGCCAAAAGCAAACAAAATGAAAGAAAAGCATCTTCCAGCATCATCTGCCCTTGTAGGTTCTAAATACCCCCAGCTGGCATTTCTGTGTCCCAAATGGAGAGTGTTTGCCCCTTGCCCTCCCCTCCTGGAGGGGGCACACTAGTTCTTACTGAATCATATTCAGGGACAGACAGGCTTAGAATACATTCCTTTTCTCACCTCTTCCTAGAGTATAAGTATATTCCCTTTATCTCGGTTCTATTTTACATGTAACTGCTTTGCTGGAATGTTAATCTGTTGAGGCAGTGAAAATGATACTAGATCAAGGGTGAAGTGGGCACCACGGCAAAGACGTCAGAAATGGCCAAAGACTGCAAAAATGACTAAATCTGATTTTTTTTTTAAAAATAATCACAGATTTGTTTGACCGAAAATTCTGTCATAGTTTAAACTTCACCATATTCTTTTTATTTCACTTTGCACCATTAGTGCATTAGTTTATATCAAAAATAAAATTGTGTGTACATATTTCATGAACAGATTTTGTAGTCTCATATATTTTGACATCCAGATTTATAAACTTTGTATTCGAAGTTAAACACCTCTGTAGACATTATACATATGTGACCCGCCACCCCAAAACCAGGCTGACGTAGGTAACTTCATAACCCTAAAATAATGGAACTTCCACTCTTCAGATTTTCATGGGCGTTTTACAGCTATCTCTACCCGTAAGAAGCTTTCTGCAGACAGAATTACGATTGAACATGGATCACTTTAAGGTGTAAAAAAAGCTGAAAGAAAGGAATTGTCCAACACCACAAATACGGACTTCAGCCTGGTTTTGGGATGGTGGGTCACATATTATAGTGACCAATATGAAAAAAACCATTTCATATGTACAATTCAGCCATTTCAACGATATTGCAATCTTGTCTCGTTCAAGTTAGCTGTGCAAGTTACAAAAAAAGTAGTCTTGTTTTATTTTTCTGAATCTCTTAACAGTTATGGAAGAATTATAGATGAAGAAAGGCTTTGACAACAGTGCTAGCTTTCTGTGGACTTGAAATGTTTTCAAGTTAGAATGAAACCGTGCTCACACAAGTCAACACAAGTTGACCACATTAAAAAAACGATAACTCCAATATCATTGTATTCAGACACACTGCCAAAGTGTTCCTTGGAAAAATAAACGTCATCCTGGAATTGAAATGACATTATGTACCTCCTCTTATTTCTGATTAATAAAGTGTGTTGTTTGATTTAAATTTATCAATTGCGGTTCCCATGGTAATGCGAAAGCCGGAGAAATCCTGGAAAAAGTTTTTCCGGGAAAGTCATGGGAAAAGCCTCGGGGGAAAATTTGGAATAAAGAAATAGGGTGTCACAGAATCCTGTTGTCAGAGGAAAAGTTATGGAAATCGAGGCTGCGCAGCATTTTCGTTTAATGGCGCCAGTAATTTTGAAAAAGGTTCTGGGGCCCTGATGTGAGCCACACCCCGAGACAAAGCCACGATTTGGAAAATGGCCCAAGCTCACTTTCCGCTGCTCCACTGCCGATCTCGGAGAAGACACCCGGCCATTTCTAAAAGGACACGGCACTCAAATCTGTGCCATACTGCTCCACCGAGTGCCTCAGGGCGACCTTCTCCACCAGCTTGGGGTCGAGGTGATGCAGGCTGGGAGCAACATCCTCGCTACTCTTGACGGTAGGACCAACTTTAGGATCTGAAAAAATTCAAAAACGCAAAACTGAAATGATGCAAGGCAAACGGTCGATTCCGTTAGCTCAAAATCGCTCTCTGCGATTGGCACTCTGGAAGTATCACTCGCTAGCCATCGGATGCAATGCCAGGTATTCATTCAGATGACACATTACAGAATTGTCTTCCCATAAGCCTTTTATCAACAGGTGTGAATTGTGATGGACGTGCCTCTTTCAAAGGGGTGAATCCGTCACCGAATTTTTTGGGGGGAGGGGTCAAAAATTATAATCCTCACAGACCTTCTGACGGGTAAAGCTACTTTTGAAACATCTTAAAGCACACTTTGGGAACAAAGGGAAACAACAGTGCCAAAATCCACCTTGTTAAAAAAAATTACCTTTTGGGGGGGGGTCATGGTCACTAGAGTGGTGGCAAAGATCAAGGAGGTGATGAAGCAGCAGAAATGACGAGTATTTTCACCCCTCAGTCTGAACGGTCCCAACGGAGGCACCTTTGGCCATCTCTACTCTTAAGAAACCTACCTCTGGCTTCCAGGAGCCCCAGCAGTGTGGACAGTGGTGGGAATGTGGATGCCACACTAAAATTCCCCTCCGAGTTGCCTGAATTCATAAACAGTGCAGAAAACAGGAGATGTAATTCCATGCTGGGGGAAATATCAAATGCAGAACACAAATACCCCAAAAGGCATAGACTCGTTGGATACTCGAATACTAAAAGAGTGTTGATAGGGATAAACAGCAATAACGTTGCATTAACCCCTTCACGGCGGGATTATTTTGACCGCGACTGCTGGGCTGTGGTATGCCCTGAATGGGGGGCTCTGTCCAGCAGCAGGCCCCATTGAACCAGCAGCTGCATGGTGAATAGACTGTACGTGTGGTATGCACTAATGCTCACACAAAGGTGCGGTAGTAGCAGTCATCCGTAGGGAAGGGGTTAAGAAAAACAAGTATTTCATAAATTTCTTACCACTTTCAGCTACTCATTCTTAATTTCCCCCTGGCAAATCTGGCGAACAGTTTCTTCGCTCCCCACATTTAAAAAAATTTTCCCGGCAAGGGGGGGAATACACAAAATATATATGTGCTCCTGTATGATACACGAGCCTTTAAACATTTGATCAGAATGTCCAAAATTAATCTTGAATCCATTATCATGGTCTTAAGATTTTTGAGGAGTAGAGTCCCTTTTCTTACTTGAGCTCTGGGAGAGCTGAGAAGCGCTTCTGGATTGCCGAGTCCTATAATCGCTCACTCGCACGCCCTCTGTCAAAGCAAATAGGGAACACGAGAGTCAAACAAAATTCCGGCAAGAAGATCTGAGGAAATGTGACCACCATCTTTGAATCAAATGCCAGGGGCCAATTTCATAGAACTGCTTAAGCACAAAATTTGCTTAAGCGCAAAAAACCCTTGCTTAAAAAACAAAGGCTACCAGCTCAAAATCTATGTGATTGTCATGTTAACCAAAAGACGGGTGAATACCCTTCCAAAACAATATACATGTAAATCACATGGAGTTTTGGCTGGTGACCTGATTTGTCAAGCAAAGTTTTTTCACGCTTAAGCAAATTTTGTGCTTAAGCAGCTCTAAAAAATTGGCCCCTGGTCTTTTGAAGTGGAATCTTCACAAGTCTTTCAATGTGCAGGAACTCAATGCCATAGGTTTCAAATTTCAAGCCCTTGTAAGCGGTTTTTATTAGGGCTGGAAATAGTTGACTTTTGAAAAAAGTGAGATACAATGGCCAAGTTTAGTTAAATACAGCCAAACACCATGGATGCTGTATAATTTGTTGCATGATTTATGTTCAAAAAGCCGTATTCTCTCCGAGTGATCCCTGTTCACCACTTCCCAGGTTGTATCATGTTATTGGGGCGTGATCCGTGGCTATGTGGTGCTTCAGGTTTAACCACTCCCTGCCGGGCGACCCGTTTTTGAGTACATAGGCTTTATATGCAGAGCTGGGGAGCCCAAAACTGGGACAAAAGAGTTAGGCCTTATAACAAATGTCCGTGCTCAGCACAAAAGACTGAGCTGCTGGGCATTACCTACATTTTTTCGCTCTCAACAGTGGAGACAATCTAGCCTTGTTTTGAAACAGTATACCACATTTTGAGGCAATAACAGCGAGCGGATTACCACCGGGGACAAAAGCTCTCCACCACCACAGCGATGAGCCACACAGCACCGCTGCACGCTAATCTGGCCCCTGTTGAAAAGAGGTCAGCAGTGCACTGTGCTGGCTTCGGGAACAAAAGAATCTTACAATCTGGGCTCTTTTTCCAAGGTTCCAGGCCTGGCTGAAATATTCAGGAGTCAATGAATTTTACCTGTTAGCTTTAGAGTAGTGCCCAAAGAGTCTTTCGTTATAAACAGCCATTAAATGAAATGATGAATTTTTGAAGAATTTTGAAAATGGAAAATCTTGAAAAGGACCCGACATCTTGTTTTGCTCAAGAAGAATCCATCCGGCAGCAAGTGGTTAATGGCTTCTGGCTAGCACCCCCTGAACAGAGATATTGACAAATGGCAAGAGCCACCATCATAGGGCTGTACAGCTCAGTTGGTCAAGGACTGGTACGGTATTCCAAAGGTCGCAGGTTCAAATCCCGCTCCAGTCAATTTCTTTGTTCATCTAATTAATCATTAATAAGCACCTCGTCAGTTTCCCTATATAGTTTGTTTCAATTCAGTATTCGTCACATCGATAAAAACATGAAGTTTGACTTCTGGGTTACAGTCACATAAAAAGGTAAAAAAAAAATGAAATACCTTCATTAATTAAATACCTACTAAAACACATAGACACAACATCAAAGTGAAATTAAAAAGTCAAATGAAAATCCCCTTTACCCGGTACAATAATTTAAAATTCAATTACAAATAACTTGAAACCACCAAAATACAATTACTTCGATGAAAAAAGGACCAAAAAGTATCCCCTGTTACATCTGTAATGTGAACCATATCTCAGTGTTTCATTAAAAACACAAATTGCTCTTGGTAAGAATGAAAATTTGTGTCGATTTGTATCTGTGAGTGATGGTACAGCCTTTGCAGAAAGCAAAAAACACCAAAGTACTTGTTGAGCAAAGAGTGCGCTCCCTCCGGCAAAATTGGGAGGGCAGGGGTCAACATGAATATTCACTAACTCACCTTCTCTGAGGGTGTCGGCTACGTACTGCTGGGCCAGATGCTGCATGCTGATTGGGTGATTCCAGTGTTGTAGCACCTGCGCTGTTCCCTACGCACGACAAACAGTACCTAGGTCAGGATGGTGAGATGACACCTCTTCACCACTCACCACTCTGACCTGATCCAATGCACTCCAACAGTGCCCTGCAGATCAGATTTTCATCGAGTCTGCAACTTACCAAATCTTCTAAGATTTGTTGTTATTTTGTACAAGGAGATCAACTCCCCCCCCCCCCCCCGATGGCCCCCATCGACGGTGGCAGGCATTATGCTGGGTCTTGTTTGGAATGACTGCCATGGAACAATACTTATCACTGTGCCTTCTGCCAATGACGGGGGCCATTTGGTTTCTGCTGGTTTCGTCCCTAGACTGACCTCCATCCCAACGGAACACACCAACCTTGGGGAGTCTGGCCAGAATCTGGATCTTCATGTTGACTTGGTCTTCAGTGTCATCGGGGACTTCTTGCATGAGGCGCGTCATGAACTCCTCGGTGAGCCGCAAGATGCCGTGATCGACGTACTGAAGGAACATGGCAGGCTCCAGACAGCAAAATCCTTGTATCGTAAAGAACGTCTGGAACCCTTAACACAAACAATGATCATCTCAGTAAATTATTCAGTCTTTCACATACTCTATACTGAGTGCAGATTAACTCAGATGATGTCATCATGAAAGATGTACTTTTGCTCACTGTGCCCTGAAGAGGTAAGCAGGAGCACTTCATGAGCAAACCCCCTAAACTGGCTGCCAATCCAACTGCAGTGCAATAACAACAACGAACCAAATCCACAGAGTGGCTTAAAAACCTTACTTAGCAAACTTTCGTGCTAAACAAAATATAGCAGAGTACCAGTCATAAGCAATATGCCTACTGCAACTCTTCGGCTGGTAACCTGAATTTTTTTTTAAGCACAGATTTTCCACGCTAAGCAAAATTTCTGCACTGGGCGACTCTGTGGAATTGGCCCCAGCTGTAAAATCAGTTCATGTTATGCTCTCGCTTGGCAGTCATACTTAATTTGCACAGCGCCCTCTATGGTACTGCACGAACCCCAACTTACCAGGCGGCAGTGGGAAGGAGATAATTTGCACAGCCATGTAGAACCTCTCGATCAGGTGGAAGAGCTGGTAGCCCATTGGGGGAGGTCTCTTGTTACTAGGAGGAAACGGCGATAATTGATGGATATTTACGCCTTGTCTGAAGTAATCCCTCCCACAGCTGACCATATCATATGCCAACTCACTGCTCCCAAGGGAGTTTATTCTGATCAACTGTGCAGGTAAAAGTAGCACAGGTACCGATGAAGACAAAATAGTCTGGTTAGGGGTCCCTGCATTATGGTAAGGACTGCGGGGCAGGGATTAGTCTACAATATCACAATGTGATAGAAACAAGGATGTGGGTAATATGCGTTTTTATTGCCCACTCGTTTGATCGTTCTTGGCCAATAAAACACAGAGATCAAGACAGAGGTGTAGAAGTTAGCAATAGTGTCCTACAAAGCTGGATAAAATGTTGGAGTGCGCCATATTGAGAATCTCTCCTCGTTTACTACGGTCCGTCCTACGTACTCACAGTCGGACGGTGCTGCGGGGTATGGTGCGAGGGTCAGGGTACCCGCAGGCATGCAGCATCAGCAAGACCAGCTGCCGCACTTGTTGCAGCTGGCACGTCAGGTACTCCTGCGCCATGTTGAGGATCTTCTCCTGGCTGACCGAGCTGGGCAGGTGCCGGGCAAAGTGGGCAATCAGCCGGTCCTGAGTCTGGGGGACCCAAACAAATAAATTGGTAGAAATGTCGCCGTGGATACGCTGTAGAGAGCTCTTGGCTCTTAAAACAAAGTAAATTGGGCTATCAACTGGTCTCAAATCTGGAATTCATCAAATGACAGAAAATGTCACCATGGTTACATGGCAGGTTGCTCTGCGCTACAAATGAAGAGCAAGTTAGACCATCAACTGGTTTAAGTCTGGGGGCCATACACGGGTTGAGATTACAAAAACAGTAACAATATCTGTTGATTTGAACAACATTTAACAATTGATGACATGATTACTCGCAGAGCGTAACAGTTCATTATTATTTTAGCTCATCAACTGTGACAAACAATTTAACATTATGAAGAAAACGATACTGGGGCATGGAACCCAAACTAGCCTGGCATCATCCCATTCAACAGATTACACACTGGAGATAGAGTCAGGGAATATGACCAACTATGGCTTCCTTATGGCTATTGATCAGCTTTACGATGAAAAACAATTCATAATGAAAGAAACTTCAAGATATGAGATTGGCTTGGATGACGCTGCCTTACAAGGCTGAGGATGGCATCTTGACTGCTGTCGGGCCGTGATAAGGCATCCTCTTCCATCAGCACCAGGGAGGCGTCTCGCTGTGGCTGCATCGTGATGACCGGCTTCTTGGACGGGGTCATGACCCGGCGGGCCGAGGCCGCCATCTTCTTGAGGAAGGAGGCACGCTGGGTGGACGGACCTTGCCTCATCAGACCACCCTGGGGTGAAATGAAAACCAATGGAGACGGGGAAAAAAAAGCATTGTACATGTTTTGAAATGCACCCAAATTCAGAGTCGGGGACACGCTCTCACTTAGCCGACTGCGGCAATGCAAAATTAAGCACTGAACCACTGGATTACAGCAACTGCACACGTGTTAACATTGTGCGAATGCGTCCGCACACTTCGTCAAATCAAAAACAAACTATTAACGGCAATTACCAAAAATGTATCTTTAGACACAGCATTGACAATGGCCTTCGTTCATTGCTTTCTTCAAAATGATAGTGTGCCTGAATAAATTATTCCACTGAGGGTAACCATCTTTAAACAAACTATGCTTTTCAACACTGATTTAATCAGTTACTTCTTGGGCAGCTGCAAACGTGGGAGTGTGCTTCAAAATTTACGGTCTTGAATCAAGAGGGGCCGACTCAACCTCATACCTCGATCACCGACTGGGCTCTCTGCTTGCGGGCATCCATCTCGATTGTGCGTGGGTGGAACCGTTGGAGCGGTTTACCGACGGTGGAGGGGGAGGGAGACAGGCTGTGCGCTCGGACCCGCTGCTCCAACGTCTCCCACAGGGTGCTGGAGCTGACCTCCATGGTCAGACGACGTTCCATCCAGTCCCTCTGATTGGTGGAAAATGGTCATGTGACACAAAAAAAGAGGCCAGATTCGGTTGTTCAGTTTTAGAAACACGTTTTGCTATTTCACTCTAACTGAAAAGTCATGACTCATTACTTGTCCGTATGTTGCGGCTCAACTGGACCACGGGCATACCTTGTGGATGTTAATGTGGGGCTGTATGCTGTAGCTAGCGTGCCTGAAACTAACCAATCTCTCTCCATCTGTGGTCTGCAAGAGGAACAGATAACATCCGAGAGTGGGGATTACCTGACTTGAATTTTGCAGACGGCATTCTAAACAGACCTCGGCACTTGATAAACACCAACCAACAAGTGTGAAACTGTAGTGTACCCGTGGTGGACTAGGTAATCTTGAGCCTGTCTCTACCAGGGATTTGCCTCTAGGATGGTTCCGAGTGCTGACCGAGACAGTTCTTCCAACATCACAAAGTAACAGGGTGAGGGCACAGTTATCCTAGTACATTCCAGCCCATCCAGGGGATTAACCCTAACTCTGCCAGATACTTCAAGAGTCACTATGAGGTTTCCCAGGACTGAGGAAAGGAAGTTGAAGAACAAAGAATACGCCAATGGGTCCCTACACAGAAAGCCGACAACATTGGAGGATTTGGAAAATGCTTGGCAACACTGGATGACAAAAAAACAGAGAGTTTACTAGAAATGACAGGAGCAACCATCCGATCAGAAAATGGAGAGAGAGGTTTCGTGACTATATACCTCGACCAACTGCCCTCTGGCGATGTCGGTGTTGGTGAACTGCAGCAGGCGCAGTGTGTCGCGGTCAAACTGCCGCCGGATGGCGCTGAACGTGGCCCCTATCAGGTGTTCCGCCATCAATTCTGAGAGGTCTAGGTTGGTGACGTCCATCGACAACTCCTTCATGACCTGGCGAACACCACATTCACAAGATAAGTCCACAATCACAATCTCAATCAGTAAGAAGACAGCATGCCACTCTCTCTTGTGCAAATACGAAACCCGTGAGAACAACAGCTGTTAGGCCCCCTCCCCAAAAGTTTACACTCTCAACAAAACTAGATTTCACAGAGTCTCTCACTGCTTGGCAATTTTACATGTTTAGCAAAAATGAGCAGGGAACCAGTCACAATCGATATACACTCTGTGGTATTTTAGGTGGTTGCTTGTTTATGCTTAGCAAAATATCTCTACACTTAGCAAATTTTTCCACTTAAGCACCTCTGTGAGGGTTGGGCAAAGTATCAAACCTTTTGTATCAGCACCGAGTCCCTGAGGTGCACGGTGATGAGGTGTACCAGGGCTAGCTTGGTGGAGTGACAGTTGGCCTGGACGAGGAGGCTGGGAATGGCATCCTTGTTGATGCTGACGCGGAACGCCTTGCCTGTCGCTGCATTGAAGATGCAGTCACCTGTGAGCCAAGAGGAAATAATGACGGTGGGACTGAATGTCATCCCATCTGACCGGGTATGAATTCAGCCGGTTGGGAAATTGAAGACTGTTGGTATCAAGAAATGAAAGACTAGAGACAAGAAAGAGACAGATGCCCAGATTTGGAAGTGGCCTGGTGAAAAAGCTCACGAGTTCAAATGGACTCACCACTCATGCTGACCGCTCTCTCACGGTTGAAGTGCGTCAGGAGCTGACCCCCCTGGCCGCCGTCCCAGAATGCGAGGCCACCCTCATCGCACTCTATGACCGGGCTGATGGGGACGGAGAGACCGTGGAAGGCCACGTGCAGGCAAGGAATCACTTCGGGGCTGACGTTGAGGAGATGCAGCAAGTGGCCGGGTGAGTAGACTAGGATGTAGCTCTCTGAGGAATTCATCGTAGAAGCAAAAGAAGTCATGTAATAATTAAGCCTAACTTATGAGAAATTTCTGCTAGGAGCCTTCCTGAATCCTCCCAAATCCTCCTCTCAGCAGGAAACCAATGGACATTCATGCGTATTTCAACTTTCAAGGGGCATCAAGCCCCATGTAGAGTAGCAGTGGATGGGATCTACCTCTCCCAATCCTGCAAAATCTTCCGAGATCTCCTCTTGGTACGGAGGCTAAACTACCCAGAGTTTAGGCTAACTTACCTAAACAGCTGAAATAAAGCTTAGTGCTTTCGGCCATGAGTCGCGGTATCTGGGGCACGCTGCAGTGTAAGACGGTCATGTGATGCAGAATAAGCACCGAGTAGTTGAGATCTACAAGATCTTGCTTCTCTACAGCAGGGATGGGAGAGGGGAGTTCCCTCTCCGCCCACATCAGGGGTGAGGAGAGGGCTGTAGCAGGCATCTGTGGGCTGTGGATGGGTGACCGGGTGCCATAATGGGAGGTGCGGTAGATGTCCAGGCGCAACGGGTGGGGGGAAGCCGTGGAGGACGAATCGGGTGAGGACAGATCGCTGGAGATTTCCAGATCCCCGGTTCCCCCGAGATAGACCTGGACGTAGGACTGAGAAAGTGGCGAGTTGGAGACGCCGGAGATGTCTGAGATCGCCCTTCGCCTCAGGTCAGGGTTGGGCGGGTCGAGGGAATCTGTCGTGGTTGGCCGTGGGGACGGACTTGAAAGCTTCTCTGTGCTGTCTGCAAAGGAGTCCGTCTCGCTATCGGTGCTGCCTGGCTCCGTCCTGCGGCCTGTGGGTATCTTTAGGTGCGAGGTGTGCATGGGCGGGGTCTGGACCTTTGGCTTAGTGGGGTGCTGGTAACAGACGCAAAAGGAGCCGCTGGCTTGAACTATGACCTCCATGTTAAAAGAACTTCCTATGGAAGAAATGGAAGAAATAAAACAATGACAGAGTTTTTTAATTGTATAAACAGCAGTGTAATGTATACTGACAAAATACCTTACCCTTGAAAATGTGACTTACCAGACATCGTTCTGCTTGGTGTTACATTAGAATAATTCTCCCTGAAAAAGATCATAAAGTTTGAATATCAACAGCTCGGAGCAACATGGCTGAAAGGGAGATATGTACGGAGGTTTGCTTAATTCTACAAGGAATGAAAGGCAAATTTGGTTCAATCTGCTTGCTTTCGAAAATAAAATCAGCTACATCAGGTACGGAGTTGATCAACAACATGAAAGATGCTCGTACAAGACAAAGCTCGATTTGAAAACAGATAAAATGGAACTTCGGTTAAACGTTTTACTTACTGTCCTGTGCTCAATTTGACTGGGAAAGGCAAAACAAGCTCCAACTGAGGATTGGAAAGGAAAGAACATAAACAAATACTGAATTCACTCTTCAAACTTTACCTTGAAATGCAATAATTGTCAGGGAAAAGTCACAAAATATTGGCAATTAATTCTTACTAATACTAATACCCTGACAAGCATCAAATATCATTTGGCACTATTTCAAGTCAAATCAATTGAGCAAAAATGTGTTTCACAAGGGATTCCAAAAAGGAATTAGCTACTAGAAAGGAGAAAATAATAAGCTGGGGAATGAATTTCAAGAAGCTCACTATTTTGGTGATCGAGGATGTTTTACTGTTGAACTCAAGGCACCGCATGATGGGTACCGGTTTCTCCTCGCCCGGCCGCATCTTCATCAGGACGACAAAGAGCCGTTGGTTGACGACGTCCCACTGTGCCCAGATGAATTGCTTCAATACCTGCAAGGTCTCCGGCGGGCCGCTCATCATCTGGCAGAGTCAAAGAGAAATTAACTTCTTGAAGCTGGCTGGGAAATGCCATATTTCCACGTGCAGTAGTATTTGGCTATTAAGCAAAAGCGCAGGTTACCAGCCAACATCCAATATATAATGTGCATTACTTCTGACCGGTTCCTGGCTCTAGTCTACTCTGCATCCAAACCAAACCAAGCACACTGGTTGGACGTATGTAGAAGTTTTCAAGTCATGCTCTCCTGAATGTCTCAGCAACCCGTTGGCCAATCACAACGCGCAAAATCAGTTGATCCTTTCTAAATGTGCACCGAATTAGAATAACTCACCACGCCCTTGTTTCCCATTCTTGCGAGCGGAAGAACATAAAGCCCAATCGCTAGAGGGACAAAAGTTTGAAGAGTGTCAATAAAATAAATTTAACTGTTAGTTCTTTAGCCCTAACAGCCCTGAATTCTACAAAGTACTACTTAGTAGTAAACTGTACATGCAGTATTCAGTCCTGTCGCTTGTAAGAGGACATGACCTTATTGTTCTCTGAAGCTATAAAATACAATAGATAAGACAATGTGCCATACAGTGCTGTGGCACTATGAATGCACGACTTCATTGTTCTCTGTACGAGTAACAATACAGGTGCCCTAGCCAGAAGTAATTTCTAGCGTTAAGTCCTTCAGGCTCAGGCTACTGCTTAGTATTTTGTAGAACTGCGTATTGCAAGCCAAATTTTATGCAGAATTGTTGGAGCTAAAATGCTGAGAATTCCTGAAGCAATTTCTGTGTGGGGCTGGAAAATTCCAAAGTGACCTTTCCACTCAAGTACATGTAAAAATTCCAAAGAGTTACTCCAGATTACGAACCTCCAAACCCCTGAATTTGTTAAAAGTCCTAAATTTTTGAATGATAACTAACGGTAGGATCCTACTTCAAAAAGCAAGTTTGAAAAAGAAATTGAATTTCAAAATGAAGTATAATCCGATCTTTTATCTCCGTTACAAAACTAAGCTTTTATGAAAGCCATCAAGTAAGCACATTCATTTAATAGCATCACCCGGAAAGATCTCAATTTAATCCAAAGAAAGGCTGTCTAAATCCACCATGCAATCGTGCATGCAATAGCGCCCTCGTGCATGTACACGAGGCCAGTTAGCACCTTACACTCTTTGTGGAGCAGGAAGAGAAGCTTGGACTCTCTTGAGGCGGCGTCTCGGTCCTTGGGCTGACGGTTCCAGAGGAACTGAACACGCAGGAGGTTCTGCCGCTCCACGTTGAGGTCGAAGATGCGGTGTTGCGGGAAGATCTCAGCAAGAAACGCTCTGTAGACTGACAGAGGACAAGACTCAAGGGATTTAGTACAAGTTGGTAAAAAAAATTTCATGGTCCCTTCAAACATCTTAACGTGGATGGAAGATAATTTTGATACTTCTCCAAGTTTTCTGTTCTTGCCCTTTTATGGTGGTGTTATGATTAGTGTTGTATTCAAGTCCATCACAAGTCCCTGCAAATCCATCACAAGTCTATCACAAGTCATTCAGTCTTAAGCCAATTCATAAGCTATTAAATGAGCAGTGACAAAAGCATTCTTCTGTCACTGTTCACCCTGTTACTTATGACTGGCCTTGTGAAGGGACTTGTTGAGGGACTTGTGAAAGGAATTGTGATGGACTCGCATCCAACACGAGTTGCGATGCTTAAAATCATCCCTCAAATGGTTTATCAGAAAAGATTAAATCAGTAATCTGCAGAGGCAACAATGGAAGATTTACTTTGAATTATAGCTCACCTACAAACGGTGAAAGTTTTGCATTTGCACTCTTCTGTTTCTGAGAGTCATTGGTAGAGTCACCTGTAGTAGCGCCCTCTAGTGTCACGTATGCAATCATGCTCCGTTCCTGGTTCATCGTGCAGCTCACAATGTTCAGTGTCTTCTCATGAACAAACAGAACCTGAGCAACAAAGAGAAACAGTTCCACCTTGATGCTACCTTTCTTATTGCAAGGGAATTTATGGCATTTCTGCTAGGGTTCTTTTCCTTAAAAATTTCTTTTGAAAGTTATGTATAATTGATTTTAAAGCTTCAGACTGACGGTTTGAAAACAAATCGAAGAAAAATCAAAATTTCTCAAAGCTCATGAGGCAAAATGAACTTGCTACTTGAAGAAACCTGTGGAGAGAAAAGGATTGGAAAAACGCTGAAACTGAAAGAAAAAAATGAAAACGTTAGGCAGAGGTGGAATTCCAACCCGGGTCAAGGAAAGAACTCACAATAGTTGAAAACTCACCGAGTTTTTTTGCTTTGCCGGGTCATACAATCCGACATGGGTGACTGCCTCATTGGAGAATGAGGACACGTCGTCCCACACGTACAACACTTCATTGAATCGTTCTTGCCCAACGATGCGGACATCAGGGCTTGGCTTGTCATCTTTCCCTGCGATCAAACAGCAAGAATTACTATGAGTCAGTAACTGAGCGAGTCAATGACTGAATGAGTCATGCTGTTCAATTTGTTTGTCGGAGGCATGTGGCCTGGTGGTTAGGGTTTGTAGCTTCTGATCATAGGGTCGGGGGTTCGAATCCAGCTGGTGGCAGCATGTTGTGATCTTGGGCAAGTCACTTTACTCCTATGTGCCTCTCTCCACCCAGGAGTAAATGGGTACCTTTGAGGGCAGACACGGTTATGTTTAGCCGTTTGCACTGAAATGGCAGCACCGGGCTAGTGTACTCCCCAGGGAGTTGAGATGGTTTCAGGAATGTTCAGATGATGTGTGAGCGCAATGTGCAGGGATAATGATAATACAGCGCCTCAGAATGGTTTGCTACATAGAGGGTGTTTTACAAGTGCTTGTTATTATCATTATTGTTAGTCTTAGTGCTTGCTGTGGTCTTTGGTATAGCAATCCGTACTTTTGGACACCTCTACTTCCGTACGATTTCCTTGTGTGGACCTTGCTTGACACAATGTACACAAACCCTATCAGATTGGTCTGAAGAATTTGAAGTGTTTTCCAAGTGAATACCTCAATATTTTTCACTGCTAACTTTGACTTGTTAGCATGTTATTGCTTTTAGATGGCTAATGGGTAACAGTAGGGAAAAATTAGTGGCATCCGTACATGAAATTCATCCTTTCCTTTTTTTATTCCACTGTACCTCTGAAAACTAAAAAAGGCTGTTTTGACAAGGGAAGGGGAAGTCTGACATTTGACAGTGTGCAGGTCATGCGATGTTGGGGTTCTCCTGAAGAAATTCATACATCATACATGTAATTCTGAGGGTACAAAACTGGACCAAAAGTGCAGCATAACTGACCAGTGACACCACCAGTCTAGATGATACTGTTCAGTGCAATCATGACTCTTGCACAAGTTTATCATACTCCCTCTTGACCTGAGGCCGAGTTGATTAGTGCCTATTGCGCCCCATCTACAGCATCAGTCCCAACTGTAGTTGGGACCGACCCAACTACAGCACAGGGGTACAGTGTGCGCATGTCCCATAGCATGTGCCAAAGACATTTTGTTTTCATCAACAACTTGTGCTTGTAGAAATGTTCATATACATGTAGATGAAGTGCCATATTTCATGTATTTTAGATGAATTATGTCAGGTGTGAAGTGCATGAACTTTTTAGATGAATTATGTCAGGTGTGAAGTCACTTCAGGTGAAGTCACTTCAGGTGTGAAGTGCATGAACTTGGAGAAGGTTGAGAAATTTTCCACAGAGATTGGCATACAATAGTTGGGCCAGCCCAACTGCAACGCTACTGTCCCAACTAAAGTTGCAACAGATGCCATAGTTGAGGTGTTACAGGCCTATCCTAATGAATAGATTTCATTCCATCAAATCAACTCAGGATGGAGTGCAATAACTTTGTGCAAGTTTCAAGATTGAGCTGAAAAGTACTAATCGATCTATAAACTGTATCTATCATCTGCTACACACTGTGAGTTAGCTGAAAACTGCTTAACATGCTAAACTCAATTTTAAACAAGACAGTCAGTCACAGGAAAGTCACACCAATAAATAAAAAACAGCAATAAAATGAACAAAATATTAATGCACGTGATTAAAGCTAGACTTAATTAGTTTTTGAGCATTTCGAAAACCCCAACATGCCAAGTTCCTTTTTGATTTCAATGACATGCCCCACTCCTAGCTTAATCTGCATTAAAAAGGCAGCGGTCCCTCCTCCATGGTCCAACTAGCCCAGGAGGACTCCCTGACCGTACTACGCGTTACGGAGGGTAATAAAATGAAGACAACGTCCAACCTTAACCCGCCTACGGTCTAACTTGCTTTACGTTAGCCCCCCCCCCCCAAAATGTTTGCCCTTTTGGAACGAGAGTTCTTACACTTTGTATTTTCCTCGCTGCTGTCCTTGCCTGAAGCCTCCGCCTGCAGGTCATGTCGGAGACATGTGATAAAGCTCAAAATGTCCGTCTTCACGTCGAAACAGCAGGAAAAGTTGCACAAACTCTCCATGTTTAGATGTTCACGCCTCTCTACTTCGCGTACACGCACCGCGCCGTATCACGTGTACGTACGTGTGTGCAGGGTAAAATTTGACTGACGCCCTCTGCCGACTCTCACCGTCGTGGGAACACGGCTCCGTCTTAGCGTACAACAGTGCTCCAGTTGAAATAATCACGGAAAAAACCTTCACTCCGCCAAATGACAATCATGTGACACACTGGCAATGATATGTTCAGTTTCCTTCTTTTCATTTTACTTTTCTGTCACATTTTGCAGGTGCTGTGCAATTTTACAATGTCTCTGAGGACATACAATTTATTGACTACATTTTTAAAGTTAACCAAATTCACTAATAACACAAGTCCTGTTTCTCTTATATGCATAACTGTCTTCCAACCTTTGAGTCTCAAACGAGACAGTACCTCCGCAGTTTAAAGGACAGGTACATATAGATATTAACTTGAACTGCTGCATTTTTCTGGAGTTTTCAAGTTTGATTTAGTGGCGATCTATGTAACAATCAATAAACCAAATCGAAACTGATCTGATATAACCTCACAACATTTGAGTGATGCAACATAAATAAATTTAAATATCAACACCCTCAGACACTGAATATGCATCAGGGGTACGTCTCCTGGTTTAGAGTCTACGGTGCAAAACAAGTGATTTTTGGAAAAGCATTGTCAACCTCCCAAACAAAAATGTTCAAATATTTCTTCTAAAGAGTTGCATGTTCAATTCCTTGAAAAAAAAAGGCAAGATATGCCACTGATATTTATCGAGGAAATAACCAATATTTGACAACTTCTTGCACTTCTCAGAGAAGTAAACATCAACAATCAGTTTATTAATCCATAATCACCAATTTGACATCATTTTTCAAAAAAAAGAAGTTTCAAGCATTACTTCGCTATGGTGCAGCACAAATATCAATGATGTTACATGATAGTGATCCTACCACAACACAAGCATATTCACTGAATAAAGCACTGAGTGTGTAAAATAATTTTCCAAACCGTTTAAAATAAACTGATACACACACACACAAATTAAGTCAAGGTTTTTTAAGTAAAAAAAGAGTGTTCAACACTCCATTAATGACTGCATTCATTCTTTCATTATAATTTAAAACAGAGCAAGATGAAGCAGGATGCTGTTTTCTTTAACAAAGCCAACGATTGCAACAATAAACATTTCCAACTCCTGCAATGACGAAGCAGTCAGGTTAGTACGGAGGTTTTCCACCGCACCAGGGGTGTGAGTGGCCACTTGAAATTAAAGCTAAAAACAGCTAGCAAACAGCTGAAATGTAAAAAGGTCCTATACTTTTGTGCAGACCAGGTGTACAAAAAAGCTGAAATCAGCTAAAAGGGCTGAACTCTCCCACCTGACCGCACATCCTCATGCTAGGATGGTCCCCAACCCATCCTAAAAGAACCACGGTGCTTGGCTAATCCCTAACGGGGAAATGAGTGTCCTCTCTTTATTTGGGGGGGGGAGGGATGAATGGGCATTACCCCAGTGACCCCTCCCCCTACATACCCCAGTACCGATACTAGGCATTCTTAAAATGACGACTACACAGACGACTAGCACTGCTGTATTAATGCGCTGAACTCAAGGGGACACATGGGTGTAGATTACATGAAATAGCTACATGCGCAATGTACGGAACAGAAACTATACCCATTAATATGATTTACATTACACAAAATATATCTACCAGTGTCATATATACTTAATACACAAAATATACCAGCTAGCATATGTCACATAAGACCACATAGGGTTTTTGATGCAACCATCTGTGAAACTACAACTTTTCATATAATGCATGTTAAATGCATGTTTATTAACCCCTTCACGGCCGGATTTTTTTGACCGCAACTGCTGGGCTGTGGTATGCCCTGAATGGAGGGCTTTGTCCAGCAGAAGGCCCCATTGAACCAGCAGCTGCATGGTGAATAGACTGTATGTGTGGTATGCACTAATGCTCACATGAAGGCGCTGTAATAGCAGTCATCCGTAGCGAAGGGGTTAACACCTCAAGCCTTGCAGTTAAATATGGCAAGGCTTATAACGAGCTTAAACAATGGGCTGTCCAAGACAGCTGAAGACGATTATAATGCACTTCTACACTTGGCATTTACACTGATATTTTCACGTGACATTTACTGTAAATGGGAGCTTCAATAAGATTGGAATCTGGTTGTACGTTACGGTGCCAGTGCCAACTATTGTTTGAATAAGATGTAAAAGGGGTGTGTCTTCATCATCAGATGAGGGGAGGGACCGTGGACTATGTAATAGCAATCCATCACATAGGCGGGACTGAGATACACTACCTCATGACCTTCGACCTTTCAATCCTCTTACCGCGTTTGTCTCAGTCCTTCTGGCTCGTGGCTTTCTGCTCTCTTTCATTGACGTCAATGATGGCCATGTTCCGCGAGGCGGTGACGAGATGGACGAGGCTGATGGCCGTCTTTGCCAGGGCAACCGGAGCCGAGATGAGGAGGATCAGACGGAAGATGCTGACAGACACAATGGGGACTGCATGCGAAAATGAGGACATGATTAAAATCAATTTGGAACCCTCTGCACTATGCCACAAATAGTATGGATGAAGGAGGAGTTGAAGCTCTGGAAATTTGGAGAACTTAATCTTCCAAATGCTGTTTTCTACTTGCCATGAAAGCAAATCTGAATGCTAAATTGTGACATCAGATATCTGTGCTGCCAATTCACTGACACTGAACACATTGTAGTTCAAGCAAAGTTTGCGGCAAATGCTTCAAGACATCAAATTCGTTTCACTTTCACTTAAAGTACGAATCTGCATTAAGGCGGTGGATTCACTGATATTGTGTCAGACCTCAGTGTTAGTGACTGTTCGTCAGATGAGAGTGACAGTAACATTGTGTCAGGTGGCATTGTGATTTGACAGGGCATGTGAAATAATAGTGTTAATGACAAACAGTGTGTCAGATGAGACACGGTAGGCCTGATGACCGATGACAATGACAGTCACAATCCATCAGATGACAATGCTGCATGCAGTGACAGCTCGTTAATGTTGGAAAAGTCCTAGTGACAATGCACTTGACAACTGGTTGTGACTGTGTTGAATGACAGTTCTAGAGACAGTGTGACACGTGACAGCGTCCAATGACAATGCCAGTCACAGAGTATACCACATGATGGAGCCTGTCACTATTCATCAGATAACAGAGACAGTGACACTTTGGCTGACAGGTCAGGACAGGGAGAGGTCGATGGACTTACTCAGGGGTCCCTCAGTGAAATACAGAAGGTACAGCATACTGTAGAACAGCTCGTTTCCAGCACACATGGTGAAGAGAACCGGCTAGGATACAAGCAAGGTAAGATATAGTTCAATTTTTTCAAATCAAATGGGCTTTCGCATCAAAAGTTTTTCGTGGTGTTCAACCGTAGTGAACAGGGCAAAAAATATGAAATTATTTGCTGGCTTTTCGGATCAACAATTTGTTTGTTCTTCACAAACAATGTGCGTATGATGAAGAACTCTTTAAGAATGACGAGGCCAACGTTGTTTTAGCTTCCTAATAATCATTTATATCTGGACACTTTGGGACATTTTACAACACATAGCTTGAATGGAATGCAAAACAGCCTTTTAGGAAATCTGTTTTGTCTTTTTTCACAAAGCAAGCAAGAACGTGGCTTTCAAGATGAGAGAGAAGAGTTTGAGTAGAGCTTACCCTGGAGGTGTAGTAGATACGCAGGATGGGGTTGCCTGACATGTCAATCAGTTTGTGATTGGCAATTCCTTTCACGCTGGAACTACAAAACAAAAATGGTCGAGTGGTTAAGACATCTGCACTAGTAAGCAGGAGGTCGTGGGTTCGAGTCCCACCCGAGTAAGCTTGTGAGGTTTTTTTTTCGCAAGCTCTCGGACAAGCAGTGAGCATACAGTGCTTAGTAATATACGTTGGGTAAGGGCAAAAACCGTTATATATATAATTAACATCTCCCCAACGCAAAAATACATCTTGAAAAAAATAAACAAATGATTAAAAGCAAAACAAAATAAATGTCCAGATAAAACTTCAGGCTTAATAAACCTTTTTCACGGCCATATTTGTTTTGCACATTTGACATTTTAGATTCCATAAACTAGAGTGCATCACACACTTCTGTGCTGTGAGAAATTGTAGATGCTTTCATCCTAAACCTCAATGCCAGGGGTGAGATTGGGTGATGAAGAGAAATTCTAAAACAATTCAGCAGTGGGGTTGTTGTAACATTTTAACAAGATTTTTTAAAATACTTACACTTTTCATGGTTTTAAAGTCTAGCAAGACACGAGTCCTTTCAAAAATTCCTATGATTATGCAAGACTTGCTTATTTTTATACGAAGAGCAAACAAGTAGAGAAATTCCACTCCCTAAGTGACTTCTGGCATCTGACAGGTTTAGGATAATCTTCCTGGACAAATCCAGAAAAATTCCACTGACTCAGTGAATTCTGGCATCTGACAGGGTTAGGGTTATTTTCCTGATGTTGGGTTGAATATTTCTGTATCATTATCTATCGTTTGTACTTCCTGGATACATCAAGGAGCACATTTGGTAAATTGGTTGTCCAAAGTGACAAAAAAAATTACAAATTACCTATGAAGATGGAGCCAGTGGCTAGCAATGTCGATTGACATACTGAGCTGGAACCAAAACATGTAGTCCGGGTACAAGACTGACAAGGCCACAAGCAGGCACATTGTTGCACAGCGGTCGGTCAACTGGTCTAGCATGGCGCCGAACTTGGTCCCTGTCAAAAACAAGCAGAATCAACCTGAAGCTAAAATTCTACAGAACTTTGAAAAAAAGAAAGAACACAGTAGAGACAGAAAGAAATGAGGCATCTACCTTGGTTGAGCATCCTTGCTGCATGGCCATCAAAGGCGTCCAATAAACCACTGAGCAGGTAACACCAGGTCGTGGTGACGTAGTCAGTCCGCATGTAGTAAAATGAAATCAATGCTAGCACAATACGGCCATACCCTGAGGCAGACAATCAAATTACCCGTGAATTATTTAATAAAATTTGAAATGACATAAAACTTACACCCAATTCACATTGATAGTAGGTTTATTGTTGCCAATGAGCTAACTCACTATTTTCAGCATGTTCAAAATGCAAAGTCAATGAAGGTCATTGTGAAGGTCAAAGCATGTAGTGAGTTGGCATATGACAGCACTGATGGGGGTCATGCTACTTAGCGTCAACAAGCGTCAATGAGCATCAACAAGTTATCAAGGCAAATTTATGCAAATATTTTATATTTACAATATTGATTAGGCTCCTACATAACATATTCAGCATATCAAATTATCTACAAATAATGGTGTTTTGAGTCGGGCCTGCTTGTGCAGCCCCACTGGCTGCCATCTTGTTTTACGTGGACAGCAGAGAAAAGAAATATGGCGGCCCCATTCATCGCGAAAATTTTCGTTTTCCTGATAGAATCTGCAAGCAATTTTGCTGCTTCTCTTACATAGTGGCATAGGTTAGAGTCTCTAAAATATGATAAAACCACTTTCAAATCTTTAAAGGGTATTTGAAAGTTGTTGATGCTTTGTTGACACTTGCTGACACTGAATAGCACGACTGCTGAGACCTTGGCCATGTGCATTGCTGCTCTGAAATGACATCAAACATGCTTCATTTGGGGTTAGCCCTATTGGTATTCTGCACTGGCTTACTGCAAAAGCATGTGAAAAATAACAAGCTGACCAGTATCATAAAGTCACCCTCAGCGATCATGGTGACCCTGAAGCTAAATTTCTTCTAAAACCGAGTGGTGCTGTTTGAACTGAATATTATTAACACACATTAACACATTAAAGAACAACATTTAGGTAAAGGGTGAAGCACAGATTTGCTTTTGTACCCTAACCTATTGACAGACATACATATTATAACATAGGACAATACAAGACATGAACATGTTTTTGGCAATGATACACATACGGACAAACACTGACAGGCAGGAGATAATACAATGCATCAAAATATGACTTCGATTAAACTAAAAATTCTACCACCATTTAATTAAAAAAAGGCCCAACTGCAGAATACCCCGTCATCCCACAAGATTAACCTCATAGCCAGGTACAAGTCAAGGTTTCACACTCTTCTCAAGGGATTTTCACCTTGTATTCACATAACCAGTCATTCCCGGGGTCGTTTTTTTTTTTAGAGTGGGGGGGGTATTTTGCAATTACTCAAAAAAAAATTACTCATACTTATTACTAGGGCCTATGAAATAAAAATACAAAACAGCCCTAAAAGTCATACACGACGCGACATTGATGTTATCATGTACAATAAGCCAATTTCCCATTCTGTGGCCACGTTGAGTTTAGCGCCTCTCTTCGAGTGTAGGCAGATGGGGGGAACAAATTGTCTACAAAAATAACAATTGTGAGCATCCATTTGCCAAATGTTACACAACATTGTTGTCATGATTTTGTTCTCCCCTGTGTTAAATCTTCTGAGCATGCGCATATAAAGCGTAAAAACGGCTTATTTAACTGTAGAATGCAATGAAAAGGGAGGCTACATCATCAACAAGACGGGGATGACATAGACTGATGTGACTGAAATTGTAAACAACCTCAAAAATCTGTTTCAATAATTTTTAACGAATAGGTATGGCTAATTTTTGTTACTGAATAATCAGTTTGCTTACCTATTAGGTTTGGAACGAACAGAAATATGTTTTCGGCCATTTTCACACCGCTTTCTAGCAGAAATGTCAGATGATAATAGGAAGCGGGTCACTCTCCCAACATTTATTATAAACTGTGTCAAAAGAGGGCGCTGCTTGCCGCAGATGCGGGGGGGGGAGTAGTCGGGCTCCTAAATGTCTTTTCCTGTGAATTAGGTTCACGAAGTCCATTTTTCTGCATTCGCTCTCACATAATTCTCGAAACGCCGGTCGAAATGTCGCTCGTAAGATCGGTATATAACACGTTGTTCAGGAGAACATCAACTTTTGCTCTCTCCATTGTCGTAGGGGCCGTTTTCTTCGAACGGCTGTTCGATGTAGGAGGAGATGCAATCTACGACTACATAAATAGAGGCGTAAGTCATTTGATTTGACTTTACAAACACAAGTTCAGCTGCCGACAAACGGTGCAGTATTGAAAGCATACGGCGCCCAAACAAGCGCCCAAAGCGCCCAATTTATTTGAGATTTCGAATCGATATTGGTCTTTTGCGCTGTTATTTTTAAGATTTTAAGTTGTCCTTACCATATTAAAATTAAATCAAACTTGAGAAGAAACAGGACATGCAGCATGTGAAAGATTTTGTCATCTGGTCATGTTTGGAAATTAGTGAAAGGTTAACATGATATCGGCTACATCATATGTAAGCCCGGTCTATGGCCACGAGAATGAAAATTTTAGATTTGCGTCCACCGAAGGAAGTATATCTTTGTATAATGAATGACTTTTGTTTTCACCGACAGAAACAATGGAAAGATATCAAAGGCGACGTCCTGAAGAGATCACAAGAGGGCGGAGATGACGATGAATGACGACACCGATAATTAACTGATAATCATGCTGCATTGCCTCCCCAACAACGCGGTCCTCTCTCAACACTCGGCAACCTTGGCAGCTTCCACTTCAAGATGTCAGCTGACGTCACTGCCTTCCAAACCCGTTAAGTTTCACGTGTGGGTCACCGACTGTGGTCTCCCCGGGGCTGGTTACAGCAGCCTTCAACCATGGACAGATATCACAGGGTTACCCTCATCGTCGTTACAAATGCAGCACGAAGGTTCCAATTCCAATCTGGAATTTGAACTGTTCAAGAGGACGTGGTCACTTCCGTCTGGTCACACATCGAGGGGCACTGTCGTGACCCCGTTTGACTTTTGACCCCCAAAACCTCCACGGCTGAACACAAACGGCATGGACACGCATTTGCACTTCATTCGACATGGCCACAATTGGAAAAATCAAGGCCCTTTTTATTTTGGATTCAACAGGAATTTCAGAACAAACATACAGAGGCAGCAGCATGTATTATCAGATTTTATTACAAAGTGGTTTTTACCGAGTGTACAAAGTCAAAATATTTGTCGTTCTTCCTTCCAACAACCTGTAATTTAATCATTTTTGTCCATGTGCCGAATCCACCTAATTTTCCTTGCGTGCAAATAGTTCAGAATTCTTAGAATGCATCAGTGCTGTTTAAAGCAACGACAACCAACAAGTTTGCGAAGTTATCAACCTTTTGACATCGTGTGCCATCACGTAAGGTCTCGTTCATTGCCCAAGTCTAGAATTCCTGTACAAGTTGAAGTTACTCAAGAAGTTAGAACTGTTACAATTCGATTGACCTCAGTTGACCTCACTTTAATTTGTCTCATGAAATATAAACCACTTGAGCAGTAACCAATACCTACCAAGTTTATTGCACAAAGATAACAAGTGCATGTGTATGTATACCGTTTGGTACGTGTAAGTAACACTTGAACTAAGGGTTGATGCTGATCTCAAAATAAGGTTTATTGGTAGACATGTTACTTGTTTTTTAAATGGAAGAGCATGTGGAAAAATAGAAATATTATTTTGGTGCGTTGGACAGCTTGAGCTGAATTTGTGTGCGGAGATTTTCTTTGGCGCTTGTCAACACACAGCTCAATTCTGTGCGCTTGGTTTGAAGAATTAGAATAAGATTGGATGTTGAATTGAAAAGATTTATAGTGCTGTTCGTTTCAAACAATTGAATGAGTATTGTCCCCACATTGTCTGTCCGGCGATCCGTCAAACTTTCACTTAATTTATAAAACATTCAGCCGTCACATTTCATAGAAAGATGCAACCTGCTAACACCAGAAAAGTGAAGACACATCAATAAAATTAATTTCTTTCAGGTGTTGATATGGTAACAATGACACAATGTCCAGGTAAAGTTAAAAAACTATTACACTTGTTAGCACTTGTTTGCCTCAATAGATTGTTAAATTTTTACAATACAAAATAATCACCTCTCACTGGTTCCCTTATTTCCAGAAACCAGCTCCTAATATTCAGCACACTATCCTACAGACTGTGCCTAGATTTTACACACAACCACGGCAATATTTTTTTAGTCAGGCAATGCTTCAGTTAGGTAAAAAAATTCATTTATAGCATGTTCGTGTGCTGACCAATATAGTTTCTTCATACAAGACAGAAAAACCTGAGATTGAAAATCAAGGTAATGATAGCAGTCCTTGATGTCACCACCATCATCTGATGTCCTCCGAAGAACATGACGATGTTTTGGGGTGAGACGTCGCACATTAAAGTGCTCAGAGTCGCAATTCCTCTGCCCAGTGATCTTCCGTGTCCATCCTGGATGATAGAACAAAAGTCCCAGTACAACTCAAATCAGACAACATGTTCTCCTATGAATTTCAAGGCCTAAATTATTTCTTTTTGCGGGGTGGGGGAGGCTACAAATTACAACAATGCCTCATGACGAAAAAATGTTTAAGTTATCAACACGAAAATGGAAGGACTGTCAAAAATGACCGAATGTGTTGGCGCTGTGTAGCCATGGTTTTCATTCAAGATACATAAAATTGCTGCTGGCAGAAAGGTTTCACTGGTCATGATGTATCTTAAACTGCTTTGCACGTTTTATGAGGAAAGAGTTAACATTCAAAATTTCAAGGCAACTGAAATACATGTAGCTTCAAGACTATTCAAAATGAATTTTAAAAACTAAACCATCACAAAAAAACACAAACACCTAGCCAGCCGAAGCAAACTCTGTCCAAACTAATTTAGTTTATCGATGTTTTCTTGGCATGACGCATCACTGGCATCCTATGAATAGGATGCCAGTCTATCGCAGGTTGCTCCCCAACTAAAATCACACTCCCAAGTGGCGCGAGGAGGCAAGCAGAAGCGATGTGACTTGACCAAGACCGTGCTTGGTCCAGCAGCTGGATTCTCAACCATAAGGCCACTCTCTCCCCTGCTAAATCCTTGGGCAAAGTCGGTGAGTTGTCACATGGGTTAAAACCGGGGACAAACTCACCTCCGACGTGGAGAGGTTGGAGTAACAACCTCGCATCTTCCGAATCAGATCTCCCCACAGCACGTTCTGTTTGCAGACGGGACAGTTCCCGTCAACCGGCAGCAAGTAGTCTCCGCCGGCGTGCCTGAGAAATTTGCCAGCCAAGCACAGGATGTGCGCCTCCATGGAACACGTGGGATGGACGCAGGACAAGGTCGATTCGGCCTGGAAGCCAAGAGTTTGTAAAATTTACATCTTGATTTGCAAATTGAGGTGTTGATCCGAAATTGTGCCAGTAAAGTGCAAAGACTGAGGATCACAAGGGAAAAACCTGGGATATAGTGCCCCTAATGTATTTCATGGAACTCTGGGCAACTTTATTTATGCCTTTTAATCTCATCATATTTCATGAAAGCTGAGGTTCTGCACTGGTTTCTGTGGAAAAGAAACAAACTAGTCAACTTCAGAATGTTGGATATTGAGTGATTCAGTAAGATTTTGCACAGAGGTTAGGATCACGTCTTGCATTTTGGGGTCCAGAGATGGCTAAGTTGCACTTTGGAGAAATTACACAGCTGCTCAACTGCATTACTGAGTCAATGGGCATCTCAAAGAGGGCGGGAGGGGGGAACCTTTTTTAAAAAGGCAAAAAGAAATAAAGAAAGGGGATATAAACAACTGCTACGTTCTACGGAAATGCTGTGGCACCGGTCCCCACACTAGTTTGCTCCCGTAGCTGAAAGTACTGTGTACCCCTCCCCACACAGATATAGGCACCCTTCCTGGCTCCGCCCATAAGGGGGCTCAGATAATTTTCAAGTGGCCATGTTGTGGCTTCCTCCTTGACTCTATACCTGCAATCTCTTCAAGCAGACGGCACATCGTTTCTTGGCCGCCTGAGTCATCTCAACCATTTCTTCCTCCTCCTGTGTCCCCTCTGAGCTACCTCCCTCATCCTGGGTGGACTTGGTGCCGAGTTTCTTTTTCTGCTTTGAGTGCATCTGATCGTGAGATTGGAACGATAGGAGACAAGATTTGATCAAACCCCTAATGTGGGGTGATGGAAAAGCTACGGTGTAAAGTGGCCACAAATGAAAAGAACCTACACACTCTAAGACACGACAGGTACAGACAAACAAACTGGCCAGACTTTCTCAAGTGTATCGCAAGTCCTCAAAAGTCACAAGTCCTTACAAGTCTATTACGAGTCTTTGCAAGTCCTCTGAGTCAATTATAAGTCCTCATAAGTCCATTACAATTCATCACAAGTCCATTTCAAGTCCACTGAGCTGACTACAAGTCCTCATAAGTCAATTACAAGTCCTCACAAGTCCATTCCAATTCCTGTACAAGTTCTCCAAGTCGACTGTAAGACCTTACAAGTCCGGTACAAGTCAAATACAAGTCCTCACAGATCCATCCACAGGTTCTTGTCAAAGCTGAAAGCTTTTCAAATGAACCATAACACAAGGGCATCTTGGCATTGCTCAGCTGTGTACTGACTTATTTTGGGGCATTTGAGGGACTTATGAAGGACTCGACTATAAATGCGGTGCTCTGTTTTCCATGTTGCTTAGAATAGACACTGCACCTGAAGACGGAACAAAGAAGGAAGGGCTATATACCCCAGGGTGGGGGGAGACACTGTGGGGAGACTTGAGTTAGGGAGGAAAATGTTACATGCATGTTATGTTTCATGACACATGGAGGCCTTCAAAAAATTCTTGACTACGTTCAGGTAAGTTGGCCAGCAAAATGCATACCTGATAGGGTACAGCTTTGGACTAACACAGTATTTCTACGGTTGTTCTCAGTTGGAAAGACTTTGCGAATGGGTAGAAAGGAGGGTGAACTGAAGGTACTAAAATTGATATGATAATCTATGTTGGGTATGACCAGAAGATTTGTGCCATTACACATTTGGGTTGTACTTACGGTTGGTCCTGTATGATACCTAATGCGATCGATCAATCACCTTGTAGAATTTTTCTAACCCTAACTGCCCAGTATCCATCAAACTCCAACAGTGGGTTTTGCTAGGCTCTGCCAGGTTTTGTACCATACCTGATTGACTTCTTGTCGAACTGACTTGGTATCAGAGGCCTAGGGTGATGACGTTGGATTTTGTGTGAGTTGGGACACACAGGGGTCACTGTGTGCAGTGTTTGGCTTGCTATACCAAGCGTTGGACTATGTTTGATTTTGTCAGGTTTGGTCCTGCTTCGGTGCAAGTCATCCAATACTGCAGAGACCAATCCATACCATATCACTTTAACTCCAACGGGCTGATTCTGTTGGAGTTTATCAGGTTTGGTAGTGACCTTCATGTACAAGTACAGAGACAAGTACATGAACTTGTTGGATTTTGTTGGGTTGTGTATGCTCTTTAATGGAACATGTTTGCAATGGGGATGCAAGTTTTTGTCCTGCGTCAACTGACAGCACGATTTAATTGACTGAGATGACCAGACGTGTATCCACCAATCATGCCAAGCATCCGTACCTTAATGGACGTGACCGGACCGAAGGCGATGGGCATGTGGACCGGCGGCTGCAGCCCATCCTCAAACTCCCTCATATGCTCTTGCTTCAGCCACTGGACGGTCAGTGGCAGCCGGCACCAGGGCCCGACCTTCAGCATGTTGGACAGGACCCGCAGGTCAAAGAGGAATCTCTTCTCTGTCTTCCGCTTGGCCGGCACGTGCTTCAGGCGTTTGCAGAGTCTCGGGTGTTGCCAAGCCCACTCAAACTGGGGAAAGAACTTTTAAGTTTATTTTTTTCCTGAACTGTTATGGTTAGAGGAAATCACAGTCTCATGAAGGATTATCAGAAAGGGATGGAAAGCAGATGATTTTAAAAACATCTAAAAATATTGAGGCAAATTCAAGTAAATCAAAGTTAGGCCGACCAGAAAAATAAACAAGCTTCTCATCCCTGGTTGCTTCTATTTTTAAATTTTTTGTCAAATATGCAACATATTATGGCTTTGTTTCTAACAAAATAAATGATGGCTAATGATTCCTTTGTACACAAACACATATCAGCAAGATGTGAGAAAACTTATTCGTCATCTAAGACAAATCTGCCTTCTTGTTTAAAATAGAAAACGAAAGGACAATTTTCTCTTTTTTAGAGAAATCCCAAAAAAGAAACTGTTTCAATTTTTTGCAAAGTCTCATCAAATCGCATTGTTAAAAAATAATTATGCTCACCATTAATGCGGAAGGCTTATTAGGAAAACCGTACACAATAAGAACCATTTCCCTGGAAAAGTTTTGGAAAAAAAAAATGGAATTAATCAAAGTGGTAATACTGAGCCTGTGCACTCGAACAGAAATGGTAACTCTATGAGCCTCGAGCTGGACCAAGAGAGGACACAATTTTCTTAGGAATGGAGGCTCCTTTGGAAGTAAACTCGCTATTGACAAAAATAAACACTCCTGACCAACATGGCTCTTTTCAAACAATAGGGGGGGTGCTTCTGCTCGAGGTGAATTGTGCAGTATACATTGCACAGCTGATCAGGTCGATGCTCTTTTGGATTACTATCAACATGAATACTACTAACATGAATGGGGCCCAGACACTGAGCCCTACTCTTAAAACTCTGAGACCCCAACCACCAGCACTCAGGTAGGGCCTAGTGTAACCTTACCGACTCTCCCTACCACTCCATCCTTCACCACACATCCGTATACATGCACGCAATTTGCGTGTCGGCATAGTGAAAAATTTCAGCGCACCTACTTATCATCGTGGGGCAGGCGCAATTTCTTTTGCACACAGAAATGATCCTTGACCTCTCCGCTTACCAAAAACCATTTATTGAATGATTTCACTCACGTTATTAAGGTATTTTCCAGTCTTTTTGCCTTCACCCGTTCAATCTCACAAGCTCGCGCTCACAGTTGCCATCTCTAAAATAAGGTCGTTGAACATTACGCCAATTGACCCCTGATCTTCTCGACGGCTGTTCCATGTCAAGACATATTACAACTGCTGCCCAAGTTTTGGAAGAGCCCACTGATTTATGTAGTATCTTACCGCTCAGTCTATGTATTACATAGGCAAAAAGACTGGAAAATACCTGATCAACGTAAGTGAAATCATTCAATAAATGGTTTTTAGAAAGCGAAGAGGTCAAGGATCATTTCTGTGTGCAAAAGAAATTGCACCCACAATAAGTGGGCGCGCCGAAATTTTTCACTACACCGACGCTCAAATTGCGTATACGGATGTGTGGCTAGGGATGGAGCAGTAGCGATAGTCTGTGCCACACTATAGGGGCTAGGCTAGTGCAGAGAGGCCCAGGAGGGTTGTGTCCACCCACCACATTCCTCAAGCATGTCAAGGTTGAAATATGGTGTGAAACGACTTTCCTTGGGCCTATAGGGAGGAAATTTGTTAACTTGTGGTAGGCCTATCTTGTGCTTTTTCCTGCCTCTCCTGAGAAATGTCTCGAGGAGTGTTTGGAAATGTTCATCTAAAAACACTCATCTTATTTTGTTATTTATGGGGCGAAAGCCTAAAACTGAGGTTAGTCTTGCTAGTTCATATGTCATGCATTATGACGTCGGACCCCACAGTTCTAGGGGTAGCCCCACTAGTGTGGCACGGATCACGCCCACTCCTGATTTATAAGGATAAATCAGGAGTGGGCGTGATCCGTGCCACACTAGTGGGGCTATTCTGGGGGTAGATAATGACCAGGTGATGTTGTTATGCCCCAACTATAGCGTAAGTCCCAACTATAGTTGGGACAGTCCCAACTGTAGTGCTAGCTGCAGTTGGGCTGGCCCAACTATTGTTAGACAATGTCTGTGGAAAATGTCTCAACATTATCCAAGTCAATGTGTCTTACACTTGACACAATTCATCTGAAATATGGCACTTCATCTGTTCATCTAGCCCTATGACCAATGACATGACATTTGTAAACAATATGACTTTGGCATATGCTGCGCACATCATGCACACAGCTCCTCTCTGCTGTAGTTAGGCCGGCCCAACTGTAGCACTCTAGTTGGGACGGCCCTACTATAGTTGGGACGGGCCCAACTATAGTTGGGACTGATGCTATAGCTGGGGCGTAACAATGTCATGGTCAGGATGGTCGTCTTAACTTCCGAAGTAGGCCCAGGGCCTACCGAACTTACCAAGGTCCTCTTCCGCTCGTCCGTTTAGCACCACCATATTTGCTTCCTTTGTTATGCTGAGTAATTCTCCTTCTTGGGTCGACCGTGAACCCGATGTAGGTCCTACCCTTGAATTCTGGATTTAAATTTAGCAGCAAATAACAGCCAAAGAAATTCTCGATCTCTACAACCATCTTGGAAAATTTTCTCAATGTTGTGAAAAAGTGCGCCCTCGCGTGGCCAAAGTTTTCCAGAGGTGCCTACGGTCGCCTATGTAAAATTTTGGCCCTTGAAAAATCAAATAATAAAATGTGTACTGTGACTTTATGTCTGGGCGGGGAATAAAATCGTTCGGCGATTGTCGTAAGATGTCTCCCTATTGAATGCTAATAACATGAAGGGTGATATTGAAGACTTTTGTAAGAACCCCACCGTAGCATTGTTTACCTCAGTCCAAAATGGCTCAGAAGTTGACTCAGGTACAACATTTTCAAATTTGTTGCTGTTAATATTTTCAGCAGAGTTGAAAATTTGATTGTCAATAACTTGAAGCTATAAACAAGGATTATTTTTGTTAAGACGGTTGAGGAAGCACGTCAGTCGGATCGTTTGCACCGCCGTAAGATTATTGGATTCCATCTACCATGATCTGCACCATTCTCAGTCCAGGAAAGAGTTCTTTTCAGAACCATACAGATTAAAAAAAAGATATCGTATCCTTGCATAGTGCTACCGCAAGCTTTCCACCAAAGATTACATTGAAAGAGCAAAAAGTGCAGGCAAATTAAACGCATTACATCTCAAGGTTGGCATTTTCAGAATGGCCTCTAACTTTAAGTAAATAACCCACTTAAATTAACACAGTGCAATCTTGAATGTGATGAATACGCTGAGCCGGTACCGTTAATATCAAGGCTAAGAGGTACGAAAACGGTTCAATTGTCACTTGGACGGGCAATCAGCATAACGATTTACGTCAAATGTGTCGGTTCAGCTGAAATTACTGCATGATCGAAGTGCAAAAATACCAGCAGATGGCCAATGGTCCATGGAAATTAAACTATGTTATTACTGCCTCATGGATACAGTTCACAGGCAATGCTTGTAATTATAACCAGCAGAAATGTGACTAGTTGCTCAAGTGTTCATATTATGTACTCAGCCATGGTCAAATATAACCGCCGAATATAGGTGAAAAAAATCTTCACAACCCAGCTCACCAGATCAGAAGATGGGTCATTCTGTAACTTTGGGGTCCGACTTGTGACATTTTTCTGTCCCTGTTTCACCTGACCTGTGTAATTTGACAAGAGCTATTGGGTGCCATTGAAGTTGACTTCAAACTATTTTTATCTGTCCGACAGGCATTTTGCATTAATCATTTTTGGAAATTAAAGAATGCGCTCTAAACTTACAAAATGATTCGCCAGATGTTACAGAGAGAAAACCAAATGGACCCTAAATTTTATAGAATGACCCAGGTACGTCTGTGTTAATTCAAGCTACAGAAAAGTACCCTTACGATTGTGTTTAGTTTTATCATGAAATAACGATTATTTAATTACTTTATTTATTTCATTCTCGAAAATCCAGTTATGCTATACCTTTTGGGCTTGCAAATGAATTCACCGAAGAGATCAAATTAATAAGTAAACTTTCCTCCTTTATTACTGTATGAATAGGCTACGTGTGCGTGTTCATATTCTTTTTTGTTACATTCAGAAGCCGTACAAAATTATTGTGCGCGGATTTTGGTAGTGAATAAAAATGTCTATACTTGGAACCAGCTCTTTCAGGTGGAATTTTCAAATGTAGAAAAAAGGTCAACACTAATTGCTCAATTTCTGCTTGTCTTTCAAAATCTGTTTATATTGGCCCAACTTTTCTCTAGGATTATTAAAAACAAAAAGTTTATATTTTTTCAGGCCTTATGTACCAAGACATAATGTAGACAGGCTAAATCGCCGTGCTCTAATATGGTACATGTTGGGTATTGCTTACATTCTGGTTGTTATGTGGGCGACAGCGTGGATGGACTATCGATGAGAATGAAAACACTAAATACCTGCAAAAGTTGAAATATTTACACGGCACCTCGATCAGAAATGCAGTTTACCTGTTATCTGGGGCTGAAAATGTGTCATGATTAATTAACCACAACAGTATTTTAACGTCCCACCCTAAAGCACACATGATACGACAAAATGGCGAAATTAAAACTTTTAAGAGGCAATTGAAGACTTCTATACATTTCTTTTTCTTTGTGATGGAAAATGTTATATATATTCTGACCAGAGGAAAGGTGTTTATGCCGATGGAGACTACTGCAGATCAATTCAGAAAGGGCCTACTCAGAAAGGGCCTACCATGAACAGAGCTTCAACAGAAATATTTTGACCCCGAAAGTGACCTTTCGTGGCACATATCGGCCTGCATATATACTAAGGCAAAATGTCCAGCCGGCATTCGAAAAATCAATCAATAGGTACGAGAATAGCGACAGATAATTACCACACGCACTCATAAAACCACCTGCATCTTGTTTAATCAATGACAATACACTGTCTGCCACCCGGCAAACTTATATTAGTTTCGTCTTGAAGACCTGCTTTTGGCAGGCGATAGGCATGTACGCAACGATCTCTCCGAAAACTGCTCCGAAAACACCGTTGGACGGTGAGCGCCAGACGGCACCAGGGCCCGACCTTCAGTATTATGTTGGACAAGACCCGCAGGTCGAAGAGCAAACTGTTCTCCGTCTTCAAGTTCCTTCGGCAGGCACGCGCCGACCTTCGCGTGTTGTCAAGCCCATCACTCTAACTTGGAGAAGAGTGTTAGTGTCATTTCCTCCTTAATGTTCGCATCGGGGAACATGCGGCAACGTGACGGTTGATGGTTTACCACAACTCTCGAACTTGTAACGTTTGTGTTTCAGTTTTACTTTTGCCATTTTAATCTGTATTTCGGAACCTTTTTGGTTTTTATGCTAATGTAATTTGAATATTCATGATAAATCTGTGTCGTCACTAAAGAAGGCACTGAACCAATTTTGCAATGATTTGTGCGCACGAAACTGCTGGACTTTTTCAAAATAGTTTTCCATTGTACCTTTTCATTTCTTTGGAAACTTATTTTTGTGGCAATGTATAGCAATACGCCAGAGAGTAACTTTTTCTCATAAATGTTTTCAAAGAGCGAAGATAAGTTCAAACTTCCCTGATTTACCTCACAGCAACAGCAATCTTTACTCTCCGCAAACGTTTGGACAGGTTTTACTGTTTAAAATGTTCACTTTAAATACACTAAACTCGGAAAGGATTTCAAAAAGTTTTCATACATTAAGGAAAAGTCTAAAGGTGCATAGAAGTGAGTCAAAGAAAAATTAGACGCATTCCTTTTAAACAAATGCAATTTGTGTGGTAAAGGAAAAAAAGCTTTTCGACGGTTGCCATGGTAAGTTTTCTCCACAAGGGCACCTCTGTTGCAAACCACACATTGTACAAAGCCTAAGAATCTCTCTGACCTGGTTATAACTCACACTTGAAGCCAGTTGCAACTTTGAAGACACCTCCACCCCAGGGCTGCCATTATTTTTTAGTGGGTACAATTTGAGCGCGGTAATGGCTCTGTAAGCCCGTGTCAGACACATCGTTCTTCCAAATCACAACACGGTCCCAATCGTACGAAGCATGTACATCGCTGCTACGATAGAAACCAATAGACCATTTATTTTATTTGTTCGTTTTTTTTCTGCCTAGTTATTGGTGTGTTTAATTATTTCGTTTCAGTTACCAGAGACGAGTTTCCACCTTTGCAATATTTCATGCCTTGGTCCGAACAGGATGCGGAAGGGGTGGAAACGAGTTTTTCAAAATGTTTTACTTTTTCATTTCAATTTTTGCGAGAGAAAAAGATGTGCCCGAGAGCTTGAAAATGACCGTAAGTACGCGTCACCACTCGGCACGTGCTGCGTCCAGTGTGATAGGACGAAGCCCAATGCTAGCCTGCCCTTCGAAAATCAATCATGGAGGTGAGAGAGAAGTGACAGAAAATGCCCACCCACGCATCACCTTTCAGCACTCTACCACCACCTGCCTTGTCTTGTCATATCAATGGGAATTGATATCGCTAAAATCTGCCATTTTGGCCTAGAAGACATGTTTTCACATGTTCAGTACGCACCTATGCATGGGGGGGACAGTAGACCACAACATTAAGCATTGGTAGCACAATTTGATTTAATATTTTCTCGTGAAATGCTTTATCGGTAAATTCATGAACATGTAATTCCCTCAGTACTGGCTATCATGAACTTTTGGCCCATGTACACAATGTTAACCCAACCCGCTATAAGTATTATTAAGCGTTAATTTTTCCCTGCTCACATTAAAGGCTGCGTATATGCTTTTCCTTATAAGTACAATGCACAAAACACCATTTAAAAATCTAACACACATCCAGAAAGGAGTGTAAAAACCAATATTACAGCATTACAAACGGCGTTTAGAGTTCTAACACTTTTTCTACCCTTTTTCAACGCATTTACCCATGGGCTTAAATCCCGGGGGACGGGGTATACACGTATATCCCCCTGTACACTTTTGGTGAGGGGAATTGGCTATTGAATCATCCCCCACTTTTTGTGATGAGCAAAAAATTCAACAGGATTGTGAAGAATTTACAGGATTTCTCGCCGACTAAAATGTTTGCAATATCACAAAAACGGGAAAGCAATTTTAAAAAACCATTAATTAATTAACCATTCTGATGTAAGATTCTGCTTGAATTTGATACACATTACAGGTGTAAATCTTTATCATGAACACAGGGGGTGATGTTCATGATAAAGACACTATATAGTATATATGGTGTCTCCCCCACTTTTCAAATTTCCATGGCCGGGCAAGTTATCGCCCCCCATCTTTCCCTATCCCCCACCCCTCCCCTCAATTTCCAACAAAGATTTACGCCACTGCATTAACCCCCGGCAATGTTTACTGAAATGCGTTTAGGAATGTGTTGAAATGTTAAACGCTTTTCAGTGAGACACGTTTAGCTTAGTAATTAAACACTTTCCTGAACGCATTTCAACGTAAATGTCTCAACATGTTTAAAAATAATCTGGGTACATGAAAGGCGTTTTGGAAAACGTGTTAAAACTCTGAGCGCCTTTTTTACGGTACAGTTGAAAAAAAGTCCACCTGCAGCGGTCAAAAGGTTGCCCCTTTACTTGAAATCTCTCACTGAAGAGGCATACGCTGTCTCAATCTTGAGGTAAAAAAGGCTCTTTATGTTCCTTTTTTCAGTCCTCAATAGAATGATTTTTAGACATTTCTGATTCCCTTTGGAAGACAATCTTCCAGAGCCACAAACTAGACGGCCGTCACAATGGTAATAATTCGATATCGAACAAGGGCCGAAAATAGATTGACATAGGTCTACGAGATATGAAAACCCTTGCTGGTTAATTTCTTTTACGTTACTCGGGCAAAGCAAAGGACTTGATTGTTCAATTACTTGAAGCACAGATGAAACAAATCTGAAATTACAATGTGTGTGTTAAAAGTCATTTTGCCATTTAAATTTGTGTTTTGTCGGGGCTCCAATGAATAGCAGATAACACCCCTTGTGCGCTAAAGGTTTGTTCGTCATATTGATCTTAATGGCGCCAAAAAATAACGAATACATAAATACATACAACTTAAAACAAATTAAATATCTTTTACCACTTCCTTGGAATGCGTCAGCTTTTTTCCATGATAAACAGGTATAACGATAAAGATAAACATCGTATAAAGATTACGAAAAACAAAGTAAATATATAGAATTTAGTTCAGTCACCGTGGGTAGTTATACTTATGCATCGACAAGAAGCTCATAAGCGCTTGAGACCTCCGGTCAAAAATATCCAGGATATTAAAACGCGTCGATTTTATCAGCAACGAAAGTCGTTGTTGACCTTTGTATTTTGCATAGCACCTACAAGCCAAGTTGACCACAGATTCATTGCAGTTAGCTTCTAAACGGAACAAAAACTGAAGAAGGCAAAACTGCTATTTTACGCAATAAATTAGGCCTATAAGTCAAAGCTATAGCTTTACTTCACTGTAGCGTTTACTGTTCCCGCGTTATTAAAAGTAATACAGCAAGTGCGGTGGATCGCCACTGTTTCCATAACGTTGGCACGTTCTGTTTCTCAGAATCAATTGACACCAAACAATCGATCCGATGCAGGCAGCGATCATGTCAAACTGTTCAGTCCAAACCCAGTAACGGGGGCGGTCAGGCCTCTAGTGGCGTAGCTAGGATTTTACTAAGGGGAGGGGGACACAAGTGGGACACCAGCATCTTATGGGGGCACCAGCTTTCATTGGTGTGGTTATTTGGGGGCAAGCTTTTGTTTGTCTTGTTCAATATCCATTATTCCATTTTTGAGGGGGGCACCTGGGGGCACCAGCAATTTGTAGGGGGCACGTGCTCCAAGCCCCACCCCCCCGTGGCCACGCCACTGCAGGCCTTGGGCCTCCCAGGCCTGCCCTCTTGAGTTATATGCTACTGCTCAACACATAAACCGCTGTTAAAAATCACTGCTGAAAATGCACCTATCAACCAGGCAATGGCTGATCAGTCATTTACAGAGTGCTCACGACTCACGACTGGACCAGTTAAACCACAAAGATTAACGACAGACTAACCTATAGAGTTGCATTAGAAGGTCGACATTTTTTCACAACTTCACTCCGTCCTTTAAATAATTGTTTTGAAAATGTGAAAATCTATTGATCGAAATACACATGACAATAATAAAAAAAACACACGTGTAGTTAACATTCCACAGTCCACACATCCTTAAACACCAGCGTTGACATCCATACAGGAAAGCCGCCATTTTAAAAACTTGAATATAAGGCGATTACTAAGCCCATTTCGGACCAATTAAAGTTGGAAGGTTATGATTTCCCATCCATATTCACACATCCCCTCCATAGAACGCTTCTTAAAATTCTTCATTAAAACACGAAGGAAATCAAATTAGGTAGGGAGGTCGCAGAGAATTTTGCACCTTTTTACGATTTCTAGTGGAAGGTTGGATATACAGTTAAGCTTATCTCTCCATACATTTTACACACACTTTCCTTTTCTCAAGATTCCACATTGCAAAATTCAGGGAAAGAAAAACAGATATTTGGTACAGGCACTAGGAATTGTTTTCCAATTTACGGTTGGAAGGTCACGGGTTAAAATTGTTAGATGTCTACTAGTTTGCCTGAATATATACTTTATTTTCGATTTCTTTTCAAAAGAAAATCGATGGTAAGCAGAATTTGACGCGACAAAGTAAGGCAGATTTGTATAGTCAGCGAATGTGTGGTTGGGAGGTCAAGTGCAGGCACAATGTTGTATAATGTTCCATGTATATAAGCGGTGTATGGGATTGGTTAGTCCGTAGGCAAACGGACGGCTTTGATAGGTAATACAGGTAGGCACGGGTACTCATTGACGTGGGTATGGGGCTTTCAGGGCTGGCGTGGGCGTGGCTTAAGTTAGCTAGTGAGGGTCCCACGTATAGACTTTCAAAGCTGTTTTACAGTGGGCGACTGACTGTGAATTACGAACATAACAGTGGTGACAGTGATCGACGCAGCCATTGTCAGAGCAGACACCAGCAACATGAAGCGGTCCAGGACAAGTGCCACCTCCTGCCATTCGCGAATGGGCGGATCGCTGTGACCCTCCCGTCTGGTGTCCAGCATTCTCTCCACGGTCTTCAGCAGCTCGCGGCAGCAAGGGTGGTGGCAGCAGCGTCTGGGGTCCAACTCGCAGCCGAGGCTGTTCATGGGGATGCCGTCTGCATCGCCGCCGAGCCCACGGTCGTCGCTGCCGCCCTCGTGCCCGTTGGCGTACCCCACTCCCTCCGCGGACGACTCGCGCACGTTGTTGGTGGACGCGCGGGGCCACGACTCGATGATGGTCGCCGACCTGGTCGGGCCTGAGTTCTCGAAGGAGTAGAGGGTCTCCTGACCATGCCTGTAGCACAGAATTGGAGCGAGCACTCTCAGGATCAAGTACCGAAGCCATCGGGGCACTGGTCGGTAAATGACGCGGTGATGGATATTGAGTATCAACACGCTACTAAGCACAGATGTACAGCCAATGACAACCATCGGAGTGAAGAAATAACCTAAAAAGAATAAAATCCATGAAAATATTCAAGTAAAACATAATACACGAAGTTTCGGCTCTTCCCAGACCATTTAAGAAAAATGATCACTGGGTGGGCAAGTTAAAGAATACAGTAAAATAATATAGGACTGCCCAGTCATTTGCTTCCCGAAATTCTTTAAAAAATTACAGAATCAAGAGAATTGAAATGACAACCGACGTAACAAATGAAGTTACCCTGTTGTCTTCAGCAGTATCAAAGTTTCAAGCATTATGACGCGCATCACACACTAGGGCCAAGTTTCTGCACCTACGTTATTAAGTTGGTCTGTTGCCTGTATGGCAAACCTTTCTGGTAGGCTGGGAACCAGTTAAGGATAACACATAACACGGCGTTTTGCCTGGTACTGCATCCCACTGCGAGGCGAATCCTATAAAACTTGTTTTGCTCGGCAGCTACAAACACACCCCGTAGGCCTCCTGAATGTGCTTACCGATGATGGGCGTGGCGTCGGAGGAAGGCGGCAGCGACCCGCTGATCAGCTCCTGGAACAGCAGTAGCGCCAGTAGGGTTGTCACGCCCAGCGAGATCTTCTCCCCCGAATCGGGGGGCAAGACGTAGATGGAGAGACTGATGATCGCCAGGAGGATGCCGGGAAGGAGGATGCTGAGAATGTAGTGGAGGGGACGACGGGTGAGATGCAGAGAGAAGGTGACCACGGGGAAAGTATCGGGACAGCACGGATATATGACCTCTTCCCGGGTCACTAGGACCTGGTATACAGAGAGAGAAGAGAGATAAAGCAGTCCTGTGAGGCACGAGTAGGACCAAGAAAGGGCACCATTTTTCGATAACAACTGGCGGAGGCACCTCTGGTAGGAACGGCACTTCGTTGGTTCCCACACGACCATGAAATGCATACACAACGGTCGCGTCGCCACTGACGAAATAAACACTGCCCACCAACATGGCTTTTTTGGCCGATAGAGGGTTCTTCTGCTTAAGGCGGATAATGAAAACGTACAGACTAAAGCCAGAGCCAAGGATGAGAAACCAAGACCGCGGTGGCACCGCGCTCGTGAACGGGTGGTACGCGCGTTTATGACTCTTCCATCAATAGCTATAGGATGCCGTAATTTGCCAGCGACGAAGGACGCTGCAACACTTCCAGCCCGTGATATTGTTTTTTCTACTTTGTTCCCTCAGAGGTTCTACATCGCAAAACAACCAATACAACGCTGTTGCTTATTTAATTGAGTCGCAACGAACATACAAATTCTGATGACATTATTGGGCATTATTGTTAGCAAAGGCAAGAACATTTCATATGTATAAGGTTTTGAGTTTCCAGAGTATTAAACTGGTCAAGCCTGACAAATTTGTGACTCTGACAAGATAATAGGGATTGGAAATAAAAGAAATAGTATCTTTTGGACGTCCTGTAAATTTCTCAAAATGAAAAAAAATTCTCCACAGCCTTATAAAAGCGTTTCTTTGATAGGTATATGTGAATCTGCTCCGTGCATCTGTCTCAACTCTTGTGGTACGTGCATGGAATCTTAAGTTTTGTTCTACTTGTAAACACTTCCGAAGCTTATAACCATCAAGAAAATAATACCCACGTCCGTTAGCTCCCAGACTCCATTGGGCACGAAGTAGGCGCTGAAATTCTGGTCCGTCTCGTTGTCCCTGAAGAGATCAATATCCAAGATGGTGTAGACCCAGGAGGCGAAGACCAGGTCGCAGCGCTGGATGTCGAACGGGAAGAGCAGGCTGTCGATTTGGCATGAGGACTTGAGGATGGCAGGGAAATTCCAGGAGACCATGCCGTCCGGCGTCACGATGGTCGGTATGTCCTTGGTCCGCTCAAAGAACTCATCAACGCTGAGGCCCGGGGAGAGACTGGGCAAGTTAGAAGACCTGGTCACGCGGCCTGCGTCGGTCTGGTACCCAACACGAGCGGGACACATTCACATTTATCACCTTTGACGCGCGCCATTTTGGTAACATCCTATATATGTTGTCCAAAGCTCTGTTACACTTTGCATTTTAGATACAATTGTACCGCAGTTTTTGCCTATGTTCAAAATCAAAGACAGAAAATGTTTGTACTTTTATTTGTTTATACTGTGCAAGAACAGATCCAAAACCAACTTTGAAATTTTTCATGTAATCTTTTATGGCCTTTCTCAGGGGTAAGGTGTCTTGATATCTTCAGTAACATGCAAGTAAGTAACCGGAAACTGGCTCGGTGCATGCTGTTTTAAGCCAGGATAAAGCTAATTTAACTGATGTTTGAAAAGTCACTCGTCCTCTGGGGCCACCAAGTGGACTTTGTAAACTGAGCAGAAAACTGACCATCCGCAAATCAAGAAATGTATGAGCTCCATAGGAAAGCGCACGTGTAAATAAAGTGTGACGTCATCAGTAGATAGGCCCTATTCAGGTGCCCCCTTTACCATTAACTCACTGACAAAACGATCTGATTTGCTCGTTGAATTCTTTGCGGAGTGTAATTTAATGTGAACATGTCCCACGTGCCGATGCAGGGTAAAAAACAGTTGATTTTGTTGTTTCGAATTTGTCCACAAACATCACTAGCGTGTCTCACCTTTGCCATAGCAACAACATGCACTTACGCATAACAACATTCCGAAATCGCATCATCAACCATTCTTTTCTTGTGACTGTGATCATGCACAATGAATTTGGAGTAAGCCCCAAACTCCACTTGGACCAAATAATAATTTGAATGAGAGTTTCCACTGGAAAGAAAAGTGCAGTACCCTTCTAGACCAAATCACTACAGTGCGCATGCGTATTGCTAACTAAAGCAGCGGCTGACCGAGTAACGTAATTAGTAAATCAATCATTTCATTCTTTCTTAATACAGGTTATGATGTATAAAGCAAAAACCGTACGCTTACAACTGATAATTCATGCATCGTCCTTCGGTTGATCATCGAAATGAAAATCAAGACAATAGGCATAATGAACTACACAAGCCAACAAGTCAACGTCAATAAGGCGACTTGGAAATCATTACCAGCGCTCCCTGATAACCATGCACTTCGTGACGCACACATTCATGAAGAGTATGCAAAGCCGGCAGTCATAAAACAAACACCATTAGTTTTTAGGATTTTTTCTGGGGGGGGGGACTGAAACTTATGGTGGTGTATATAGGCCTATATTATTTCGCTGTCTGCTCTTTTCGAAGGCCACCACTTTCAGACATAGTAAAACTTTCTTACAAAACTGCAATTTTTGTTTTGTTTTAGCCGTAACTTATCAAGTTCGTGCGGCTCAACCAAGACCAAATTTCCGTTCCACTTTTTGAAATTTTGTCTGACCTATCTCGCAATGCCCCAGTGACGTATCCAGTGAGAGGGAACAAGTTGTCCTTGCTGGAGACAAATTGCAGAGATTGAAAGAAGCACTACCACCCAAGGAAGAATATTCACGAAAGCACTAACATTTTAAGGGATATAAATATCCATTTTGGCCCCTGGATCCAAAAACCATGTCCTGTAATACAATCACACAGTTTTAAACCAACATGATAACACATCACTGTTTTGAAAGCATGTGGGAAAAAGAAGTTAGCGAAGGTAAGGCCAACAATAAACACAGACTCATGCACCCAAACACTCTGGGGTGTAACACGACTACAGTGGTGGATTATGGAAAAAACACACCTACAGACATCACCCAGAAACACTGACTCATTCATTCACACGTGCGCAGTCCAATCAAATCCGGACTGTTCTGAACATACCCGTTACTCCTGGCCACGCTAGAAACAAAGAAGATGACTACAATGAGCGGGGAAGTTGGGTGAGGTGGAGGCTGCAGGCTAGTAAATAGGCCCGAAATAGCCCTCATCTCCGGTGAAGTTTGGTTGCGGTTACACTCTAAAAACCTCCGGGTAAGATTGACCCAGAATTGGGTCCCATTCGGTATAACCCTTTTCTGGGTCAAAATATGACCCCATTTGGCGTCAAATTTAACCCTTTCTGGGTCATAATTTGACCCGGAAAAGGGTTATACCGAATGGGATCCAATTCTGGGTCAATCTAACCCGTACGTTTTTAGAGAGTAGGGTCTGGAAATATTGCAGTGGAGTGTTTCAGCACAACTGTTCATAATGGCAACCGGCTTTCCATGACTACTTTCATGGATGGCAATAAAACACAAGTGACTAGAAAAACAAGATAATGGATGAAGTAAAGTTTCAAGTTTTTGTACCCAAGACATATGAGAAAGCTGTAAGTTTTGTTCCCGATTGTTTTAAATGAGGCTATTTGGCACTGTTGTCCATGGGATAATATTTACTGGTCTGCAACCACTGGGATGACAGACTATGGTGTCAATGGGTAGACAGCAAAGGTGAAAAGCAAGGAGCAAGCCGCTATCTTACTTGGTGTACATGGTGATGTCTGGCGTCCAGATGTCTTTGGTGGAGATATATAACCTCTCCACGCCGGGATAGTTGGTTCTGTTCCAGGCCAGGAAGGCGTCGTGCCACTTCTACAAAGTGAACCAACATTTCAAAATAGGTTCTCCATTGTATGTTCACGCCTACTAGACGTACATTATGTGGAAGTGAATCTAGCGCATTGACCTAGCATTTGAGTTGGGATCTTGTATCAGCGTTAGGGCAAAGGATTAGATCCTCCAGGCAAAGCCTATTAAAGGCCATGGCTCTGACCCTCAAAGCAAAGGTCAATGCACAGGCTGGGACCCTCTGGCCTTAAGGCCAAGGTCCTTAAATATAATATTATAAAGCTTTGCCCTCAGAGAAACGCAGCACAAAGTGACATTTATTTGCCCCCAACTAATTACTGGGGAAAGCGTCGTTTCAGTATCTAGTTAAAACTTAAAATGTTGTCCATTCAAAACCGAAGACAGCGTTCAATGCGGTGACGCAATGCGTATGGATGATTATAAAAGACAACTACTTTTATAAGACACGCAGCAATCACGCAGCTGTGTTTACTCCATTTAACACTAACACACGGCATAACGTGAACGTATTTAGCGTGTTTTCCCTTCTCCATTGCAAAACATGATTATCTTAAAAACTGAAGACTTTACAGACAGCTCAAAGCTGACCCTAGGGTGTACATATGTGTTTGCAGAAAGTTTTGCAAACTAATTTACCTGGGAAATAAAAAAAATCAGAGGGCAAGTTGAAGAGCAAGGCTCTTAAATTACAAAACATTGATCCTTCGAGGCTTAGGCCACCGTGACGGCCAACGCTTTCGACCTCAAGCCTTAAGGCAAAGGCCAGTGCCCTAAAATCAAGCCTTAAGGCCAAGGCTCAGCATCAAGCCACAATGTACACGTACATCACTGACTAGTATACAGAGCAGTTTATATACCAACCGGTAGTCAAGATTAGGCATTAACGAGGGAGGGCGTTTTCTTTCCTCTTATAAAAAAAAGTACTAGTGGCATACAAGTGACAAAATTTGAGCTTTAGTTGGATAACTTCAGAAATATAAAGGTGAGTATTTGTTGCCAACATACTGTATATGACAATTTAAATCAAAAGCAGTCGTTTCGAGGGAATTATAAGGACAGAAAAATGTCCCAGAATCGGCAATTTTCCGATTCTGGGACAGAATCTGGGAGTCTTGGACCATTTAACTTAATCAGCTCTCAATATCAAAATAAAGTCGGAATTAGACCGACTAAATGACTTCAACACTAGCTCCATGCCCGCCGCCAGTAGTCTGTGACCCAAATAAGGTCTGCCACATCAGACTTCCTTTTACCGGCGATTCATCATTCGTGCTGGTGTTCGTTGCCCTAAACCAGATCAAACAACGAATGCAATATCTTGGTATTCACGAGCGATCGACAGTGGAACTGCAACACATTCATCAAGGAACATGAGCTAATTAAGACGACAGGCAGCCGGGCGCTTCAACTTGCTTACATTGAAATTCAGCACTACATCAGTGCTCTTGAGATACCAATTTCGCTATGTGAATGTCTAGATATACACAGAAACTAAGGTGTTAAAGTGACACCGAAGGGCATCTATGTTGAACACCTCGAGAGGTGCGGGCTCCATTGTGCAGACCAAAACTCGTCATGACGCAAGCATACCCTGGAGCGTATTGAGGTAGCACATTGTTAACCGCGCCAAAATTGATTATCAGAGACACACTTGGTTTACATATAAGGAAAGTTTAATGCCAAAGGATCCGAACAAAAGTTATTTAGGAACTTTACCAGTCTCATGAACCCGCTGATTTGGACGAACTGTTCTCGCTCGTTCTGAAAGAAATTAAGCAAAGGATTACCCGACCAATTAAACTATACTTCGCGGTAATCTTTAGTTCAAAAGACACGTTGTAAATCACCGTCTAGTACCTCGAAATTACTTCAGTCAGAATGACTTTCAACTCTTTGGAACAGAATGGAGCGGCAACATCATCCTTGAAGGAAACTTTAAATGAGGCCTTTCTGAGAGGAACAATCTTGGTTTGAAAGCTATTAAAGATTAAGAAGAATTATGCCCACAGCATTTGTAATAACATACGATTTGGTATTCATTCCTAAGAGCTTTATTACGTGTCCTGAAGGAGGATCTGTAATCAAAGGCGGATGTGGTTGTGGCACAACAGGGCCATTCCCCCGTCAGTGTTGAATTTGAGTCCATCATCCCTGCAAGTCCCTGCAAGTCCATCACAAGCCATTCAGAGCCAATTCACAGAGCAATTCAAATGAGCTGCAACAAAAGTATTTTTTTTGTCATTGTTAACCCTGTTACTTATGACTGGCCTTGTGACTGGACTTGTGACTGAACTTGTGATGGGACTTGTGATGGACTCGGATACAACACTGCCCCAAATTGAGCAAACAATTTGGAAAATGAGAGATATTTGATTGTTTGGTCTATTCAATTTCTCCCCTTTCCATCAGCAGATGTAAAAGGGCCAGACAACCTTATCACCCCTCAGAAAGGAAAATAAAAGGTTTTATAAAAAATATTTCCTAATTTTTAGCCTCCCCCCTAAAATTAGGCTCTTGATCCGACCATATGCAAGCTGATTGGTCAACAGTGAAGGAAATCCTTACCAGTTCGATGATCTGTGTGACGAAGATTCGAATGGCGACCCCGGTAGGTTGGCTCGCGTCGTAGATCGGTCGAACCGTGACTGGTCCATAGTTCTTTGTCAGGGTTTCCATCAATTTCGAAGCGGCAGGCTTGTCCGGCGACATGCAACTGTATAAATCTTTGCGGGAAATTATTTGGGGTTAGAAAAAAATGACACTTTCCGGTGACCGGGCATTTTGAAAAGCAGCTAGGATGTGGGCGGGGAGTTAGGGTAGGGGTTAACTAGACAGCGCTTGTTCACATATCGAATGAAATTCAAGTTATTAGAGTTTGGGTATCCTTACTACTGTCATCCCTGCCAAGACTTATTTACCGCTCGTCGTGCGGCAAAGTTGCAAGAAGACGTATCACCAGGTTTGGTTTTAGTTCAGTTTGGTTTGCTTCCATACCTAACCATTAAAACATAAAGAAACAATGATATTACAGAATTAAAATGAGAGATGATGAATGGCGGAAACCCGACAGTAAGCAAATGCTGGTTCATGGCCTGGTTCCTTATTTGTCACAATAATATCCATATGGTTGTTGCTGTTCAGTACATATATCATATCATCAGCAGAGGACCTGTCTACCGGTATGATGCACAATACAGAACGGTGATAGCCAAAATTGACGCTGAGGGTTTGTACTGGTATTTCAGGAAAATGCAGTATACCGCAGGGATCAGGAAGTACTCAGTCCAGTTTACAAGCTACACTGCACAACACTGCGGTTACGCAAAATTAGTGTCATATTTGCACCTTTGGTGTTATCAGAATACTACACTCAGTTTAGTTTTTCAGTGTACATACAATAGCAAAATAAATAGGCATTTTCGCTTTGAAATCATACTTTCATATTTTTATCTAACGCTAGATATAAAGAGGTCAATCATTCAAGTTGCAGATCTTCCGTTTAGCATCCACATATCTGTTTCATTAAGTGACTGATATACACGAATATAGCAATATCAAACTGTACGTTATTGTTCGGGGAACCATTGATAAACATGAATATACAATATCAAACTGAACGTTATTGTTCAGGGAACCAGTGTAACAACCAGCACACCAAAATGAACACACGGAAGTGTATAGGACAGATCATGGCGAAATTAAGATTTATGGAAGTGTCACGTGGAAATAATAGCCTTCAAGTCTCCCATCTACTTCGTGTAATGATTCATGGTACAATCATTATTTTGTAATGCGAGTAGCCAGACGCAATTTGATGAACCAGACTCTACTAAGGCAATGTCCAGTTCCCCGGGATGAAGCAAAATTATGAAATCTACATCACCACAGCAGGGGAGGGTGTGACGACTGGAGTCGATTTCTCGACCGTGCCGTTTCTCAGAATGGAGAACCGAATGACTCCAAAACCAACCAACCACAACCATGTCTTCAAACCTGAGCGATTCCAAATGGGGAGGAAGCATGAATGTTTCCCGATCGCCACCGTTATATCCACGGATCCCAGGGCCTCCCCCTGTATTATCGCATTAAGTAATACAACGTGCTACGTTAATAAGCTAGGCCCATCAAGGCCGACAACTAGTGTTGAAATGAGCCCGCTTCCCCCGAATAAAACAAACATTATAGTTCACACTTTCGGCAGGAAATTAGTTAATCTTTCAAAAGGTCATATTTTCCAATAATCAAATCTGAGAAAAAAACAATTGAGAAAATGTCTCCAGGACACAAATCATGGACTTCCAGAATATTTCGTTACCCACAACCCCCCCCCCCCCCCC